>JANEYF010000226.1:0-11740 GCA_029963845.1 Rhamnusium bicolor
ATATAGAATGAGTTTATTTAGCATAAGCTATTTACAATACCACATGACTTGTACACAGTTATTCCTTATTTTATACTCTAACATCTGTATATAATTTAGTTACATTTTTAATAAACAGTTTTAAATTACCACATGATTTTATTTCAGTGGGCAAAGCGTTGTACATACGTAATCCATCACTAAATGTTGACTTTTTTTAAGAAAGATATTTTTGTATGATCTATGTTGTAATTTTCAGCAGATCTCACTGAATAATTATGCAACTCAGATCTTTTAACTAAAAAGTGTTTAAGGTAGGTAGGTACTAAATTTTTGTCGATTTTATATATTAAAATTAAATTTGCTCTTTCAATACTTTGTTCCACTGCAATCCAACCCAGTTGGTTTAACATAGTCGAGATAGGTGTATACCCGTCACAACTTAATATTACACGCATTCCTTTATTATGTAACACTTGTAACCTCTTAATATCTAATGTGTTACATGATATTAATAGTGAAAAGCAATAATTAAAATGTGGGTAGATTATAGTATTGTATATAATTAATTTTGACCATTGCGTTAAGTCGGCAGATATTCTTCTAAAGGAGATCTTTTTGCCAATTTTCTTACATAAATAATCAACATGTTTTGAAAACGTTAACTGTTGATCTAAGATAATTCCTAAGTATTTAATTTCACTTACAATTTCAATTTTTGTATTATTGATGTGCAAAACCTGTTGACCATTTATATACTTTTGGCAGTTATTTTTAGTTCCAAGGACCATACATTTGGTTTTTTCATTATTGAGTTTCAATTTATTTGCACATAGCCATTTATATAGTATACAAAGCTCTCCATTCATTATATTCGTGATTTCAATATGACTCTTTCCAGACACAGAAATTAATGTATCGTCCGCAAAAAGGTTTACATATGAGTTTTTTAGGATATGATTCATGTCATTCACATATATAATAAATAATAAGGGCCCCAATACACTACCCTGAGGTACCCCATATGAACTGAGAATTTTAGTAGATGTCTTATTATTAACTTTGGTCTTATGGTACCTGTTTTCTAAATAATTTTTAATCCATGTCAAGGCTTTTCCCACCACACCATACTCACTTAACTTTTTTACTAACCTACGTCGATCGATAGTTTCAAACGCTCGCTTTAAGTCTACAAACACACTTAAAACTACGTTCCCATCATTAATCTCGTTCCTCCACTTTGCACACACTAATTGTAAGTTTGTTTCACATGAATGGCTTTGCCTAAATCCTGATTGACCACTGCATAAAAGTTTGTTTCCTTCAAAGTACTCCCTCAGTTGTTCGGCTACCACGATTTCTAATATTTTATCCACAATCGGGATTAAATTTATTGGCCTATATTCACTTGCCTTTTGGGTTTTGAACTTTTGGGACTGGCACAATAACACTTACTTTCAATTCAGATGGTATTTTTCCGGTTGTCAATGATGCGTTTATTAAATTTAACAATGGATATCCCACGCAGTCAAATATTTCTCTCAACAAGTTAATATTTAATGTTTCGTCACCAGTAGCTTTATTTTTTAAGCTAAAAATAATTTGTCTCAACTTGTTCAAGCTTATTGTCTTAAACTCAAAGATTTTAGTCGTTTCTGGCATCTTATTTTGTATCTCATCATTTTCATCTTCAGATATATCGTCAATGCTATTGGCAATAGATTCAATACTGTCAGCATAATATTTGTTAAAATTTTCTTCAATAAGCCCCATGTCGTGTTCAAAACTTATATTGGTTCCTTCAACATCCCTTTTTTTATTATTATTGCCCAATAATGTTTTTATTGTCTGCCACATCTGCTTACTGTCACCCCGAGACATATCTATCGTTTCTTTAAGATGGGCTTTCTTTTCTTGTCTAGTTACTTGTAAGACTTTATTTCTTTTCTGTTTATAATCTGTCCAGTCTGCCTCCAGCTGTGTAAATTGGTGTTTTTCGTATGCCTTATCACGTTCCTTCTGAGCACTCTTAATTTTATGGTTATACCACTTGTTTCCTTTGCGTCCTATTTTATTTTGTATCGGCGAAATTTTGTTTATTGAGGCTGTAATATTATTAACAAAACTGTTATACAGTGTGTCCACATCAGTATAATCATACTTCCAGTCCTTGTCAATTAAATCGATTTTTATTTTATCAATATTTTCCTTTGTTTAAATTTCTAAAGCATATATTTTCTTCCTTATTTTGAATGTGAATGTCTAATTTCTAATAACTTTTCTAATAACTTTTGTAATTTTTTTCAGCCCCCTTTTCGGACCTTTCTTAAACTTTCTAGGTGACAATACGAATCGAATGACACCATGGTCGTAATTTTCAGAGACTATTGAAAAATTTAAGAAAAAAAAGTACATGTGAACCAGACTAATCAGTTTCCTAGTTGGTCTTAAGCTGTTCAATTGTTCATGGTTTGTTGGCATACACTTTACTCTTTAAATAATCCCAAAGGAAATAATCTGGTGCTGTTAAATCAGGTGAAAAGGGGGCCCAATCGATGTCACTACCTTTTGATATAATTCGTCTGGGAAACATTTCACGCAAAATTCCACGTGTAACTCGTGCTGTATGTCATGTGGTACCGTCTTGTTGAAACCACATGTTCTGTAATCCCAAACGAGTAATTCTCTGCTTGAAAAAAATTATTCAGCATAGCACTATAACAATCCTCGGTTACTGTTATTCCAGTTTCTTGATGATGACGTTTTATGGATGTTTCTCACCATTGCAATATTCTCGGGCGTGCGTACGCGACGACGTCGTCAAGACTTTCGCACACTTCAGTATTTGGCATTTTAAAATTTTTAATTATACGTATAATTGTGGTCTTATGAGGGACATGATTCTGATCAAAAGCATCACGTAATTTTCTTTATGTTTGATTAACTGAAGAAAACACGTTGTGCCTGAGTTAAATTGTTCATCATAAAAATTATTAACAACCACACTGCACGAATGTCAAAACCAAACTGATAAAACGTCAACATAATACGCGTGGCGGTAGCATGTAATGGTAGTGTTACATTGGCTACACACTGTATATACAGTAAAATGGTGGTGTTGTGCTGTTTGCAAAAAATAATTTAAAAAGTAATGGATCCTTTCATATGTAAATAAAAATAAAATTGTAAAGTAAACTTGTCCATGTTTGTAGAATATTGCATACCCTGTATTGAGGTAGTAACCTATTATTGTTAGGGTATATCCTGTAGGTCAATAAATAATCTGCTATAAATCTTTTAATTTTTAATCCTATTATTTAATTTTATCAAGTGTATATGACAAAAAACTACTGACAGGATGGGCGTCTCACAAAATTTACACTAGTTAAATTTACAATATAATATATCCAGCTACCACTGTGTTACTGTAATATATTTCACGCTGATATAGTACAGTATTGTTTACTGAAAAAAATAGGCATTATGAATATTAATAATTTTAATTAAATATTACCGTTCCGTACCCACCACGGTTGCCCATGGGATGTTGTGTATATCAACGTTTTAATGTTACTATATTAGAACCAAACAAATGGTGCATTGAAATAATGCTATTATATAATATGTAGTAATTCTTTGGTAGGTACCTTGGACTTCGCATTATAACATCAAAATGTCGGGGCAAAGACATCTTTGTCAATTGACACCAAAGTCGAAAATACCACTATCGAGGATATGATTAATAGAGCATATTAAATGAAGTAATTACCAGGCACTTATTTGTGGGCTGGCTGATAAGGAATACAAGATATTTTAAAAATATCATCTGACTGTTGTGCCCACCAGATAAAGCATAAGACGGAACCATAATTGAAAATAGGTTTGTTCGTAGAGCAGTTTCCAACCGTTTGAAACTGTCAGAAGCATGCACACATTGTTTAGAGATGTGTTTGTTCAATCAGAACGTTTGTTATTGCAGAGCTCTCGTAATAATCGCATCTCTATAGTTAGAAAACTATCACAAATCGTCTCTACGAACAAACCTAATGAAGGAGGATCATTTATAGAACTGTTTCAACAATACAATGACTGAATAAGAGAACGAATACTTATAACAAGAAAAAGAAAATGTTTGGCTTTTGTTTTTGTTTGTATACAGTTTTGTAATGTTTTTTTAAATTAAAATGTGTATTACTGTATCCTCATTTTCTCAGAAACTTTAAGACGTTTCGAAATAATGTGGATTAACAAAAATGATAGCTTTAAGATCATTTTTCATAAGAAAACTTTAATCTAACTTGATTTTTGAGTAGCCATTTTGGTAGCAAGACATGACTTTTTCTTGAGAACGTCTAAAAATATTCATTGATTTGTTATATAAAAAAAATTATCTCTAGAATCCAGAGTTCTACTAAAACCCAAATCGACACAACAAAACATCACTAATTTATTTTTACAACCCACCTGCCCAATTTATTAAGGACCTCTGTATGGCATAATTGTTTTTTAACGTTATTGTGTTAGATTAGGTTAGGTAATACACTATCAGAAATGATTTATATTAAAAATCTTTCTAATTAACTTTTTTCTTAGGTATTATGATGGCAGTGGAAAAAATAACAGAAACGCTTAAAACATTGTCTAAACCTGTCACAACGCCTGAAGAAATTTGTCAGGTAGCCACAATTTCTGCCAATGGAGATAGTTCAGTAGGTAATCTTATTGCTGATGCAATGAAAAAAGTAGGAAAAGATGGTGTCATAACTGTTAAAGATGGGAAAACACTTAATGATGAATTAGAAATCATTGAGGGTATGAAATTTGACCGTGGATATATCTCTCCATATTTTGTAAACACCACCAAAGGTATAGTAAATCCTACTGACCATGGGGAAAATCTGCATATAGCTGAATACTTGGTGGAATTGTTGTCTCTGAGGCCCATTATTTTAGTGGGTTTCAACTCGATATTTCGCTTAAGCTTGTTCCACCATAGGAACAATTGACTTAATAAGTGTCAAACATGTTTTACTAGTAATTTGATTTAAATGTGAGCTTGACTTAAAATTGGATTTATAGTAATGTACACAGATAATTTGGTACTTTTTATACGAGATGAAAGGAATGCCTATATTTCTGAATATTTTATCGGATTATATGTCTCGTGTAGTAAGTATCGACATTGCCTATGCATCGTGAAAATAACATATTAACAGTGAATATCAAGTGTCGACATAACAGAGAGGTTAACCTGCCTTTTTTGTTATTTATAATTGTGAAAAATGCCAAATTATTTGTATACTAGCTTATATCATGATGGTAAAAATGTTTCATTGTAATATTTTGGATTAACCAATGAAAGATCACATTTGAATTTTTTTTCTCTATTATGAGGTGTAAAATACCAAGTGTAATTAAGAAAATTGGCATTTCTAACCTCAGTTTTTGAATCTACAACTTGCCATATGATTTTGTTTCAGATAATGTTCAGATATGTTTAAATTTATTAAATATATAAGTTGGCTAAATGGCAGAAAACCATAACCTGTTATCTACTATTATTTAATATTTTGGAACTAATGACAACCCTTTTTATATATCATTTTTATATTGTAAACTACTTTTCACTTCACACTTGGCAAGTGCTGCCAACACATAAACAAAGCTACTAAATTATTATCTATCGTGGCGATTTTACCCATGTTGCACTAGATTTAATTTAGATTCTAACTTATTACAGAAAAAAGTTTAACACATTTATTAATTAGGTGCCAAAGTTGAATACCAAGATGCCTTGGTGCTTTTTAGTGAAAAAAAAATTTCCTCAGTTCAGAGCATTGTACCAGCCTTAGAACTAGCTAATGCCCAAAGAAAACCTCTCATAATTATTGCCGAAGATGTTGATGGAGAAGCACTAACTACTCTAGTAGTTAATAGGTTTGTAAAAAATATTTATTTATATGTTTAATATAATTCAAGTTCATAACTGATGCTTTTTATTTCTTCAGGCTTCGAATTGGTCTTCAAGTAGCCGCAGTAAAAGCTCCTGGATTTGGAGACAACAGAAAATCCACTTTAACAGATATGGCCATTGCCACTGGAGGAATCGTTTTTGGTGATGATGCCAACATTGTAAAACTTGAAGATATTAAACTATCAGACCTGGGTCAAATTGGTGAGATAGTAATCACCAAAGATGATACTTTGCTACTCAAGGGCAAAGGCAAGAAAGATGATATTGATAGACGAGCTGATCAAATTAGGGATCAAATTGAGACCACAACATCGGAATATGAAAAGGAAAAATTACAAGAAAGGCTGGCACGTTTGGCTTCTGGCGTTGCTGTGTTAAAAGTAGGTGGAAGTAGTGAAGTTGAAGTGAATGAAAAGAAGGATCGTGTTAATGATGCTTTAAATGCTACTCGTGCTGCTGTTGAAGAAGGTATTGTCCCTGGAGGTGGCACTGCCCTTTTGAGGTGTAGCAAGGCCTTAGATTCTGTTAAACCTGATAATAACGACCAAGTTATTGGTAAGTATTTACATAATTTACAAAACTTTCTGTCAAATTAATGCAAATAACAAAAAATGACTAATGAAATGAATAGTTATAAAACCTGCAATTTAATAAGTGGATAATATTTCATGTGATATAATATTTTATTTGCGGATACCAGCATCTAAAATTAATTTTAGTCATCTTTTATTTTGTAAATTCTCGTCATCTGTGATGACCTCATCAACATGCCTGCTGACAAAATTCTTTAAAATGTCTCAAGAATTAATTAGCAAATTCGAATGGACCAAGTTCTGCTTTAAAGGTCCAACAAAAATTGCGAATTATACAAAATTTGTTTTTCTGTTTTACAAAATTTAAAAATTAGTCGTTAGATGTATGACATATATAATGTAATACACAAAAGTGCATCGAAGTCTACTTTTACCATAACTAAACTTTGTACACAGTAACTTGTAATTGCAGCAACTATTTCTTGGCGATATTTCCTCATATCTGATCCGTGTTATCCATAGAGGTTTATGAATTAAATTAGTTTTTTTTCCATCCTCACTAATCTGCGTCAGGTTCTTGAGGTTTGTCTTCTCCTCTTGGGCAATTTCTCCAAATGTTGCTTTAAAAGATGGGCCTTTAAAGTGTTTCAATAGTGTTATTAAATATGATTTGAACGAAACAACTACTCAGTGGGCAAATACCCCGACCTGCATTGGATTATACCTTCAAATCATGATAGATCAGTAGCCCATATCATTTTCAATTCCCAACCAGACACAGACCGGTATCGAACTTATTCGTTCTCTTCAGTATGCCTTAAGTCATGGAACAGACAAATGATAGTGGCCAACCTGCTAGTCATATACTAACTAAGGTAAATTGAGTAATGGTGAGAGGTATGTGAAACTTCTCATATGGTCCAAATGCTACTATCCGACCGACCTCGTAGATGTCTCTGTGGCGGATAGCGACTTGCTAAGCAAGTACCGAGAGCGGCGACCTCTAGCCCAGGTGGACTAAACTACTGTTATTAAATATGATTTGAACGAAACAACTATTCAGTGGGCAAATACCCCGACCTGCATTAGATTATACCCTTCAAATCATGATAGATCAGTAGTACATTTCTTTTGTCAATTCCTAACCAGACATAGACCGGTTTCGAACTTATTAGTTCTCCCTCAGTATGCCATGGGTTATGGAACAGACAAATGATAGTGGCCAACTTGCTAGTCATATACTGACTAAGGTAAATTGAGTAGTGGTGAGAGGTATGTGAAACTTCTCATATGGTTCAAATGCTACTATCCGACCAACATCATAGAGTTACTGTGGCGGATAGGCGACTTGCGAAGCAAGTACCGAGAGATGAAAATGAACTAATATCAATTACAACAGAGTAATTTCAATTAATAAAAAGTAGAAATTTAAATAAATTTAATAATTTGCAAACTGATGTATTTTCTAAGATTCAAATCTCAAGAAAAAATGGTTCAAAAAACTTAACAAATATTTATCATACCTAACGAATTTAAACGTTTGCTATCTTTTGGTCCAAAAATTTGTATTTGCCCTTCTATTAAAGAGGTAAATTTTTTGATATTTTAGCAGATTTGGAATACATTATTTTGAATTTTAATGATTATGATAAAGATTTATATAGATCACAATATACTAATATGATAACTAATTTTATTCATAAAAAGATTCATTTAATTATTTAAATAACATTTTTCAATAAATGCAAATCTTTTTTAAAACAACATCCAGATACCTATTTATATAGTAAACAGTGATAAAGGTAATGTTACTGTTGCAATGTATAGAGAAAAGAGTCAAGATTTATTAGATGATGTTAACTATTATAAATTATTAAAAAATGATCCACTTGTACCCTACAACAAAAAGCAAATAAAGTAGTTACTAATTTAAAAAATAATAATATAATTAGTAAAGAAATAGCCTCCAAAACTAACCATATATAATTCTGTAGCTCCAAGATTTTACTCGTTACCTAAAGTACATAAACCTGCTTTAACAATGAGGCCAATAATATCCTCTATTAATGCTCCTAATAGTAAATTATCTAAATTTCTAACAACAATTTCAAGTAATGCATATGACAAAAATAATGAATTTTACGTACAAGATTCCTTTTCTTTTAGTGAATTTATAAATGAATTCCAAATTCCTCCTAATTATGTAATTATCTGCTTTGATGTTATATCACTTTTCACAAATTTACCTAATGACCTTATTAAACATTGTATTATAAATAAATGGGATAACATAAAAAACTTTTGCAATTTTTACATTGACACTTTTTTTGTAATTCTAAATTTTCTTTTTGATTCAACCTATCTAAATTTTAATAATAAAGTTTACAAACAAATTTGGGGTACTCCTATGGGTTCTAGCATATCTCCAATATTAGCAAGTTATGTAAAGGATGAAATATTATTTTCTTGTAAAACTAAATTTGACTTTGACATTCCGTTTCTTAAACGCTATGTTGATGATTTAACCTTTCTGTTCCTTATGACAAAATAGAAATTACCCTTTCTATTTTTAATAGTATTAATAAGAACATACAATTTACTGTTCAAAAAGAAATTAATAACAGTGTTCCATTGTTAGATATAAAATTAATAAGAACTATTGAGAATAGAATTATTACTAGGTGGTATAGGAAACCAATAAGTAGTAATCGTTATATAAATTTTTTCTCTTATCATTCCTTTAAAATGAAGGTTAATCTTACCATAGCTTTAAAAAATAGAGTTATCAAAGTTACGCATCATTCTTTAAAAAATAAAAGTTTACAAGAATTAAAAGATTAGACAATTAATATCCTGTTAAAATAATTAATAATATATTATTTAACTATTCAAATACTTACATTACTGAATCTGTTCACCATATTAATAATAATGATAACACTACAATTTATAGATCTTTACCTTATTTAGATAGTTTGACTCCAAAATTAGTAAATGTCTTTAAAGGCAATAATGTTAAGATTGCAAAAAAAGAACTAAAACAGTATCTCAACTTTATTCTAAAACTAAAACACCTCTTCTTAAAAATCAGTGTTCTAATCTTATTTATAAAATCCCTTGTAAAGATTGTGATAAAGTGTATATAGGACAAACATCTCGAAATCTTCAAGGCCGCATTACTTCTCACAAAAGTGATTGTAGGACGATTACTAATTCTTGTGCTTTAGCTGAACATTTTCATCTAATGGATCATTCTTTTAATTATATAGATACTACAATTTTGGATATTGAAAATAACTATCATAAAAGAATATTTTTAGAAATGTTATATATAAATAATGAACCTAATTGTTTAAACAAAAGAACTGATCTTAATAATCTTAGTAATATACCTACATTTTGAAACTGAATAATGATTTAAAAAGACTATCATAATTTTAATTTATTTAATAAAATTTTACTAGTTGTTTATGGTAGCCTTGATATATTTTTATGAAAAATTTTTTAACATCCTTGGTAACAGTTTGGTACGTTTGTTACTACTTTTATATATATATATATATTTAAAATTGTCTAAATTGACATATTTTACTTTTTTACCTTTTTTTCCTGATCTTTACACATTTTATTTATAACAATTTGTTTGCCATGTTTTCATTTTCATCTATTTAATCACGTTTGTAAGTATTATAATAATTAATAATAATTTTTTAATATTATAATGTACCTACTACTTTTTTAGATATCTTGAGAAAGGAATAAAAATTTTTCCTAAAGCTTGATAAAAAACAGAGATTTTTATTTGAATTTAGCCACTCATAACTGTATCCCCACTATTTATGTATATATTTTTATATACATATTTAAACATTACTTTGTATTCTGAGACAGTTACAAATACCATATTTCATTATATATGTGTATATATATATATATATATATATATATATATATATATATATATATATATATATATATATATATATATATATATATATATATATATATATATATATATATATATATATATATATATATATACAGGGTGATTTACCACGAGTGTGCCAAACTTCAGAGGCTGGTTTTTTATCAAAAAATAAATGGACTTTCATTATTAAACATATGCCCTAAAACGAATAATAAGGGGAGCTACAACCCCTTGAAGGGGCTACGAATATCAATTTTTCGATTATAAGTCCGATATGGTGGTGATAAAAAATGAAATTTTCATACATTACGGCCCCGATGTAGGCGCATAAATACAAATTTCAATTAACAGTTTGCTTTATTGAGGTAGTTTTGAGGGGGTGAGGGGGTAGTTTTTACCTCAAACTTTTTTTGACGTCACTTTCCGTAAGAAAACTTTTAAATAACATTATTTCCTATGGCCAGACTCAGACAAAAGTATTTTTCAAAAATTTTCTGTGACACCAGCTGTTTTTGAATAATTTGCGTTGACATGTGACTGAATGGTTGAATCGGAATTTTGGAAATAATTGGATTGGAAACCGTAGTCCCGTTTTATGGTCTCTCACTCTCCCTGATCTCAATTATTTAGATTTTTATTTCTGGGGCATATGAAGCAAGGTTTATTTTGAGGAAATAATAATATTCAGCACTTAACGGAAAGGACTGACAATAGTTTAGCTATATCACAAACAATGGTGACATGGCTGAAATTAATAATTCAGTTATCTGTCGTCAAGCGTGTATTCGTGCTCGGCGAGGTCATTTTGACCTGTTACTTCTTTAGTTATTATGACGTTATTTCTACATATTGATTTTTAATTTTGTAATAAAAAATGTGGCTTATTTCATGAAAAACCTTATTGCCAGGTAACGCAAATTATTATTCTAAAACGGCTGGTGTGACAGAAATTGAAGAATACTTTTTTCGAGTCATGGTATAGGAAATAATGTTATTTAAAAGTTTTGCTTCGGAAGTGACGTAAAAAAAAGTTTGAGGTAAAAACTACCCTCACCCTCAAACCACCTCAATAAAGCTAGCTGTTAATTACGAAATTTGTAATTTTATGCGCCTACATCGGGGCCGTAATGTGTGAAAACTTCATTTTTTTTCCATATCGGACTTATAATCGAAAAATTGATATTCATCAACTTCCTTCAAGGGGTTGTAGCTCCCTTTATTATTCGTTTTAGGGCATATGTTTATTAATGAAAGTCCATTTATTTTTTGATAAATCTGTACCTTTAAGTTTGGGCATTCGTAGTATAAGACAAACAACTGAAGTAC
>JANEYF010000228.1:5000-82500 GCA_029963845.1 Rhamnusium bicolor
TATTCTGTAAATTGTTAAAAAAAAGAAACATATTCCTTTATATTTAATAAATGCTCTTAACTCGGCTTTGAATTAAACTACATTAAATTAAAATTTCAACTTCTTACTTGGCCTCAGCGAGCGGCTGTTTAGTATAAACACGACAATTGATTTATCATTAACATAATAAAATAACTTAAGATTACCCTGGAAAGTAACCGGTTTGAAACAATTATGTTTGGTAAATAATTGTTATTCCAAATGCTGGACTTGCAAAATAAACTGAACTCTGGTTCAAAACAGTTTTTAAAAGAAACATTAATATTAATTAGTATAGAGGGTGTACCAAAGTGAAAGATGAACCCAATTAGGTCTTATTACAACAGAAAATTGTTAACGGAAAAAAATCACTACGTTTACACTATCAAATACAGAACAATCCTTGATTGTATATTGGAACAAACCTATTATTACCTAATATAAAGTAATTGCATAACAAAGGTGTTAATAAAGATGTATTTAACTACATATATAAAGAAATTATTGACTATCCAAAAAACTTTTGCAAAGTTTATAACCATTTAACATTAATAGATCTTTGCTGGTCTTTACAATAAAAAATTGTATGAAAGAAAATGGTGGCTTACATAATCTTCGAGCTACAGTCACTAGGGTCTACCAGCAGGGTATTGTGCAGAACAATCAAGGGGTAACTACCCATCCTTGATGATAATTGAGAAGAAATTATTTCACGAAGTGGGTAATATCATAACCCAAAAAAACTACGAAGTGACTCTTACTTTTACTCCATGAGGCTTAAAGTCTGGTAATCTTACAATTGCGAAGGAACACCAATTATCCAATTACTTTCACATTGATTGTCAGTAGTTCAACTGTTCCTTTCCACACTGTTGGCCGGTAAATAGTACATAAAAATAAAAAAAAATGAACAAAATTTAGATAGGCTTGACAAAATCCTGGATTAACTAAAGCTAACATCTATAACTTAAATAAAATATTGCTAATTATGGAACTTCTTAACCTTCAAAAAAAAAAAATTAAACTAAAGTTTATTGAATCTAGAAATTAAGAAAAATGTCTACTTTATACTAAATTATAGCATAAAACAACAAGTTAATCAAACAAGATTTATTAACAAGAAAAATGTGATTTTGTCAGTAAAGTATGACCAGTACTGTAAATTTTAGAGAAAGAACATTTATGTTGACAAAGAAAATTTTTGGCGCGCCGACGGCCGCCACGCCGTTACGATGCGTCGGATCGAATTCGGTCATAAGACATTTTTGCGTCGTTAGCGACGCAGAACGACACGCACCCCGCGTTTTTGCCGAAAAGGCGCGTTCCGAAATTGGCTCCCCCTCTCCGACCCCCCACGCCCCCCTCAAATTTTGCCACGTAAACCTCTCCTCGAATACTACCTACCCACGGGAGCGCGGTCTTTAATCTGCCGACGAAGTATTTTTTCGGACGATCGAAAATGTTCGGCGCGTCGAAGGCCGCCACGCCGTTACGAAGCGTCGGATCGAATTCGGTCATAAGACTTTTTTGCGTCCTCTGCCACGAAGAACGACGCGCCCTCCGCGGTTTTTCCGAAATTAGCCCCCCTGACCGACCCCCACCCCCCACCATTTTTTTTTACGGAAATCCCTCCTCGAATAACATCCGCCCACGGGAGCGCGGTCCTTAATCTGCCGACGAAGTATTTTTTTCGGACGATCGAAAATTTTCGGCGCGTCAGAGGCCGCCACGCCGTTACGATGCGTCGGATAGAATTCGGTCATTAGACTTTTCTGCGCCGTTCGCGACGTAGAACGACACGCCGTACGCGAATTTGCCGAAGGGGCGCCTTCCAAAGTTAGCCCCCTCCCCGACCCCCCCTCAATTTTTTCGAACCCCCCACCGAACGACGCCCCCCACGAAAACGCGTTCCTTAATTTGCATATTTACCATATTTCGCAACCGTTTGAAAAAAAAACGCGAAAAAGCGATCGATTTGGTACCTGTACAGTACAAACGGAGCGTCGTACGCGTTTCGCACCTGTATACTATTTTGTAGGCCTGGTCATTGTCCTTTCTATTTGGGAGGTCGCGACCCCCCCTCCACTGAACTCGGGGGATGTAGCACTACGCACCCCAATGGTGGGGGGTGGGTCGAGATGGAAGTTTTTTCATCTCGTGTCGCCCCCATGGCCACCCCCTGGGTCAAAACGGGGCTCGGTGTAGGCTACTCTTGTTGCTCATTGGGCGGCAAAAGGGGGGGGATTTTCCGGGTCCTATATCTCGGCGACGGGAAGAGCTATCGAAGCGATCTCAACGGCGTTGTATTCGTCTAGTCATCCTACACCTGCATTGGGGGAACCATTTTTTTGGAAAAAACGATTATTTCAAAATTTTCCCCCCGCGAAAACGCGCGGACAAACCATCTATGTTTATAAGGGCAAAATGTGCACAAAAGCACCCCTTTTACGTAAACAATTCGTCGCGCTCCCCAGAGCACTTTAGACCCAACTTTCCTCTTACGTAATTAGACCCAACTCGTGTTCCTCATTAGCGGTATATAAAAATCACTTTATTGAATATCAATCATATTAGAAATGCAAATTAGTGTGAGAGAAAAAAATTTTAACAGCTATGCAAACTTTTGACAATTTTCCTGAAGATAATTTTCTTAATAGATACCGGAAAAGTTTTGGAAGTTTTTCAAGCAAATTAAATATTATATTCACCAAGTATCAATGACTTGTGTGAAGCATTGAAATTCAGATCTAATCAAATTAAACAAGGTTTATTAATATTTAATCGTACATAATTATCCTTTGCGGATATTTGCGCCCAGAGCTATCCAAGCATCCACGTATACAAGACACCGTTGCAATTGTTGGGTTGGACGGGGCAAGGCCGCTCGGGGTTTAAGAAGTAAATAAAATAAAAAGAAGAGCCCACCTCTATTTATTGGGCTATTTAACAATATAAGTTCTGAAGGAACTTAAAATATCTATAAAATTAAGAACTTACTGCAAAACAGACGTGTGATAGCGAGCTGTGGATATGCGCCGTTAACCAAATTTCAACTTTGCCCCCACTTTGTCAAAGCAGTGTTATTTAGAAGTGTTACATATTAACTTTGTTTTTGTGGATTTTGGTTATATTATCTTACGTTGTTGTTTTTATATGTAAAAATAAAATAATTATTCGTATTAACCACTGTTAACATATGAAAACAATGTAGTAATTGGGTAATAACTATTATTTCTTTATGTAAGTATTTTGTTTGCATTCACATTAATTTATTATAATTTAGACGCCACTGGTATTCTACTACAGTTTGTCGCACCAATTACCTTTGAGTAGGGCGAAACGATATCTGCGCGATCGCTCGCTATCATTTCTCTGTTTTATAGTATATTAGGATAAAACGCAGTAAAATTTTTATAAGTAAGGTGGGAAAAACCACCGAATTTTTTTTCCTTATAAAGTTTTATTTCAAAAGTTAATAATTTTTGCGATTTTTTGATTTTGTGAGATAACTTGGAATAAACAAAAATAAACAAACAGAAATGAAGAACAGAGGGTAAACAGGTTAGAAGTTTGTCTAATTGGATCAATTGTTTTGATTAAATTAAGAGAAAGAGTTTTGGCTACAGAAATTGCCGGAAAATGGGCAACGCCTGGGCAATGTGTGCTTACTTCGAAATGGGGTATTATTTATGTCATTTGTTGGCAGACTATTATAAAGCTTAAAGTGATAGAATCTTTGCGATATGTGCTTGACGTAGGTCACTACCTAGACAGCACAATATTATCCTATGGGCATCCTAGGGATATCAAACTTGGATATAGTAGACAGCCCGAAGATATCCGAAAATAAGCGACGGATATTCCTAGAATCCAGAAGTGTTACTAATTTCCAATCCCTTAACATGATCTACGTATATACCTTTTTTATGCCTACGATATTCCTGGGACTTTTGGAGAATCTGTTCTAGGATATCCTTTGGTGTAGGCTTTCAAGGTCATAGTTTAATTTCCGATACGATAATTTCTCAAGTATTGCCGTGTTCATACAGTGTGACCCACTTAAGATAAAGACACCACTGTAACTTCTTTTTTTTTTTTTTCATGATAGAGATTTCCATTTTGGCACAGACGTAGAACATCATGAGCTGCTTCTTTGGAGTTCTTTAGTTCAAATGTCAAAAGTCACCACAACCTACTACAATTCCGCGAATAGGGCCAATTTGCAATATTTTGGTTCGCATTGCAGATGTCGAAAAAAGTTATTAGAAAAAGTTGTTCACATTCGAATTTTACGCCATATACCAGATTTCAACTTGATTTGTATTTTCATTTTTTTCTATTTTTTTTTAGTCCCAATTTTATTTTCAAAAATCTGAGTAGATACCTACCCATGGAAACAAATAAACTGTCAATCACTAAATAGCCATGGAAACAAATAACCTGACAATCACTAAGTGTCAGTCTGATGTTACTTCTGTAAATCTAATGTCAAATAAATAAATAAATTTTCAAACTTTTGTAATAAAATTGGCTGACAAATGCGTGTCAATCAAAATGGGCAACATGTGGAGCACTTTTTATAATATCTTCTTTTGAATTATAAAAAAATATATATTTTTGCATAATTTATTGTCTAATATACTGGCTCATCATTCAATTAATTAATTAATTATTATATTACATATTATATTACACATTGAGAATTAATTCTTAGTTCATATCTATAATATTAAATACATTTAGAAAATGAAAACAAAGCTATTATTATTTATATCATTACGTTAATATATTTTGGCATTTTAAATCTAATTAAAAATATTAATTATTCTTACATTCCTGTTTATTACTTTTCTACCATATATCACCATTATCTATCTACCTTGTACCCATCTCTTGTGCACACGCATGAGCGTCATGGCTGTTCAGGTAGTTAGTAGTATGCACTGTACAGCCCCTGATAGAATCCGCCCTCTCCTCCCCCTTGGCTGCTCTGGCACAGGTGTCGCAACAGTTTGATCCGAGAGACGCGGCTACCCTAGGTCTACAGGGATGGGATTTGCAACAACTTGCCCTGTACTTGCTGGTAAGTTCAAATGCTATTCTTTTTTTCAGGGAAGCTTAAGAGCAATCTCGTATTTTAGTTTTTTTTTTTTATTAATGTTGCCTTATGACATACTTAAAATGTTTTGTAACTGCTGTTTACAGATGTAAAGTTCTTCACAGTGGTATTAAAATAGCTATTGAAAAAGTTACAATTGTTACAAATTAAAAAAAAATAATAAATAATAATGTAGATATTCATGGTCTCGATGCAGGTAATCGACTATATAATTTTTTGAATTAGTTTTGGTTTTTAAATAATAAAAATAATTTTAAGTAGCAGCCACTGTTGCTAATTAAAATTATTTTTAGTTTGTGAAATTTAGGCTGTCATATCTTAGTATTGAACTATGGGACCCAAGCGATACGGTAAGGCATAACTATCAAGACTAAATGAAGAAATTTTGCCGAAAAGAAAATTGCTATTGAAATTTGCGAAAATCAAGTGAAAAAAAATAACGACAGATATCATAAAAAAATATCGATTTTTTTACAAAGTTGCACCTTTTTGAAATTTGCACAGTGAAAAATTAATATAAAATAAAATTTCAAAACGGTGTAGTGTAACTTTATAGAAAAGCAATATTTTTTTATGAAATTTATCAATATATTTTCCACTTAATTAAAAAAAAAAAAATTCGCAATATTTTGCAAATCGTTTAAATAATAAACTAAGACATAATTTTTTCATCCTTTTTTCTCAAATTTAAATCACAATTTTTCTTCTGCAATACTTCTTCATTTAGTCTTGATAGTTATGCCTTAAAGTATGGCTTGGGTCCCATGCTCCAATACCAAGATATGACAACCTAAATTCAATTTCACCAGCCGACACTGAGTAGCAATAGCTAAATATAATTATAAAATAAAATATAATTAAATCAGTTTTAAATTTAAAACTAATAAACAATTAAATATCCACATGCTTATATATATTTGACATTTGTAACCCAAGTGAGTTCATTTTATTAACAAAAAGAAAGTCCTTATCTCTTAACACTTTTAAAAATTTATGACACGATTCACACAAACTTACTTTTATTTTGTTAATACATATATGTGCTGAGCATTTAAAATTTCCCATTTATTCATTACTAATTATCTAGATTAGATAACCAAAGCTCCATGAACTAAATATAAAAAGTTTAAAAGTTATTTCAAAAATGTTTGTTAACTATTCCAATATTTTATCTTTCAATAACTATTGTCTGTTTCACACAATATGCAACATAACTTGTTTCTACTTATAATAAATAACATATCTGTCGATTACACTAACCATTCACTAAATCCAAAAATTGATACTGACATTTTCAGAAGATGGAAAGGCAAGGTAAGCAAGCTATGGAACAAGCTATGAGAGACACTAACAAAGAACGTGAGAAGCTCACAATTGGTAAAAGGTGGACAAAGCGGGAGGAAGCTGATTTTTTCAGAGTAGCATCATCTTATGGAGTAATATATTACCGAAAAAAAAATCTTATGATTGGTTGAAATTCAAACAGTTAGCAAAACTTGAGAAAAAAGCAGATGAGGAGTTAACTGAGTATTACAAACATTTTGTAATGATGTGCAAAAGACAAACTGGTTTAAATGTTGATGACGGAAGTTATGATACTACTATTGAACATATTGCAGAAGAAAAAAGCAAGACGTACATTAGAAAGATTAGAATTGCTATCCAGAATAAGAGAAGAAATTTTAACTCATCCAAAATTAGATGAACGCTTAAGGGTGTGCATCACTTCTGCAGATATGCCTGAGTGGTGGATTGCCGGCAAACATGACAAAGATTTATTATTGGGAGTAGCTAAGTAAGTATAGCTGGTATATTTTTAACATATAATATTAATGATAGTAAATTGCCATTTGTGGCGGAGTTCAACAGAGCTGATTTGTAAAAATCAAGGATTTGGAGCAAAATGAAATAATGGTTCCGGTTTTAAGCATAAATAAAATAAGGGTTCCGGTTTGATTCTGATGTTAAGTAAAACTAAAATAATGATTCCGATTCTTACAGGTTCGTCAACTCAAAAAGGGACATTTTATAAAAATAGCAAAGAAAAAATTTTATTGATAATCACTTCGATAATCAATTTAATTCACAACTTTCAACGCTTGATAATAATAAAAGTGATATTTGTCAATCTGAATAAAATTGACAGAAGCCTACTACACATTTATAAACAAATATTGATGAGAATTTTCTGTTTATGGTATTGTATTTTATTTTTTTAATCGAATACAATTGAATATACAAAAATTTAGAAAGCGACAAAAAAGTTTTAAATAGACCAGACTTTCTAGTGAAGTATTTTTCTTTTAAATATTTATAATCGATCAAAAGTTCTTCAAGAAGGTACAACTCGCCAAGAGGACTAATTTTTAAAAAAGTTTATATGAAACACCCACCTTAATGTTCAGCAAAGAATCTGCCTGTCAAATATGTATACCTCTTTCTGGGACACCCTATATTTTCTATTATTTGACAAAAATGTTCACTTGAAAGTTGCGTCGGAAAAATTAAATTTTTAATTGATAATAATATTTAATACCTGCATGACAAGTTCTTTAAGACAAGTATTCTTAAAATAATTTTAAGGTTTTTCATACAGAGCCTTTATAAATGATCGTAAACCATCTGACCACAGCATTTTGCAACCAAGTATACACTGGTTGGTGTTGGTATTACATGGGCGGAAAATCCCTAGCTTAGATCCATTGGCGTTCTAATTTCTAGTTAAGGATCAATTGCAACAAAAATTTAATATCAATAATAATCAGTTTTAGTATATTAGGTAAATAATCTTTACTAGTTAGTTAGTACAAAAATAGTTTATGTTCACTATAAATTTTAACAAAAATAAAAATGTAATCTTGATGTGAATACAAAATTTAACGTCTCAGGTTATTAGAGAAAACAGATTAATTTTAATGAGTTTGATATTGATATTTTTTAAAACTATATCCCTTTAAATATTTAATAATTATGGTTTTATCATCTGTTTTTTTACATATATCAAATGTGGAGCTTCTTTGTCAGGATAGTAAATAACAACACTGATGTTAAACAAAACAAGATAAATATATTTTCATAAACTCGTTTAGCTTTGGCACTTGACATTTCTCAACCTTCATCGTTCCACGCCAAAACTCACAACAATGTTGTTACACAGATTGGGCGTTGGGCGCCAAATATTCTACATACACACCTAGTATTACCTCAGATTGACTTTACCTCAGGGCCGAACCGGGATTTGAACCAGAAAGTCGGTAGACGGTAAAAACCAGCTACGTTCGTCACTCACTGTTCTAGCCTACTGCTTGGTAGATCCATAATAAAACTTAAAAATCCATAAAGAATCTTTATTATGCTGATATAAAATATAGGGTGTTCCATTTAAAAAATATATGAGAAATCATATGTCAGTGTTTGGCCATTATAGGTACCAATAATATCAAATTGAGAAAATAATTTATTTCCAACTAAATTAATCATACAGGAAAATTTTTTATAATGAAAAACTGACTTTTTTAAGATACAGAGGTTTCATTTGTGAGGATTTTGACATAAAAATGACTTTATCTCTTAAAAAAACTTAGATTGAGGAAAATGAGCTGAATCCAAATATATAAAAACATATACATTTAATAAAATGTATGTTTGGTTCATCCTGCAATTATGTAACATCTGGAACTCAAATTAATTTCAAAGATGGATCCCTAAATTTTTTGTAAACAATTTTTTTGTGTTTCTAATAATAAAAAATATATTGGATTTTCTTACACTAATAGGCCACTGTGTATATTTTTGTAGCAGAATTGAAATGGTAAAAGGCATTGGTGTAATGAAGAGGCGATTTTTCGTAATATTAAATTACAATACTTTAAAGAAAAAATACTGTAAGAAGCAACAATACTTATTAAATATAATTCAAATTATTTAAATTTGTAAAACTAGGTTATAAATGAGTACATATTACAGAGTTATGAGATATCACAGATTATTGATAAAAATGTTTAATACTACCAACATTACAAAATAAAATATCTAATTCACTTTCAGCATTTGAATAGCTATCAACTACATGATATACAGGGGACATTTTATATACATTAATATTATGATTTCTTATACAGAATAGTTGTTTAGATTATTCTGGGTATATGGAACGTTAACATTGCAAGTAATGATTGACTATTTTGTATAAGAAAACAACAGAATGCATAGTACAGCGTTGAATCAAGCGGCCCATTTCAAATCTATCATAGAAAATTTCTTGTTGGGTGCCTTTTCGGGGACATTATTTTATATTAGCTGATAAGTTGTTAATTTAAAAAAAATTCTCTGAACTCAATATTAGTAATATGATTATTATATATAGGATTCCAAATTATTGAGCCATATTCTAATTGTGATCTTACAAAAGTAGTGAAAAATAGCTTTAATTTATCATTGTTGTTAAAAGTCCTTCATATGCATGATAAAACCAAGCTTTAGATATCATTGTATCAATATGATAAGCAAAGGTAAACTTACTGTCAAAAATTATAGCTAAATCTTTAACAGTATTTGGACGAGGAAGATTACATTATCACTTATCCATTGTTATAGTTGTATTTTATTACATTATATTCTTCCTTACAGCAGTACGGCATCACGTTGGATTTAGCCGCGTTTAGTAGTATTATTTATTTACTACCGAACAGGTTCAAAACCCAATTACAGAGTAATTGGGTTTATTTATTTACTACCGAACAGGTTCAAAACCCAATTACAGAGAAACAGAAAGATACAATACATTATAGATAAGTAGACCAATTATGCTAGTAGTAGTAGTAGTAGCTACATATTTTACTAGGCAAGTAGGCCACAATGGGCCCTTTTTACCTAGGGACCTACAGTTTAGCGTGGACTCCGAACCACGGTCTTCGACTGTCAACTAACCCACCGCCTGAGCCTGCCCGCCTGCACCGCTAGCAGAGTGACAAACCTCCTGGGTAGGTCTCTTCGACCCTCCACCCGTGCTCAGTAAATAAACTAAATGTATACACATATACATGTGAGTAGGATGAAGATACAAATCAAAAGTAACAAAGACCCTGACACCAAATGAGGTCATGAAACTATGAAATAAGAAGTTAAGAAATAAAATGTACAAGTATACATATATCTACAGAACTTTACAGAAATTGTAATTACGTAACAAACTATTACATTTGTCTTTTGCAGTATAGGCAGACATTCTTTTTAAACATATATGTACTTAAATTGAAATCACATAACACATGAATTCTATTATAACATTTACATAATCTGTATTGAGGGGATGCTATCATCAAATTTGTAGCTGCAGTCAATCTGATAATTTAGCGGTTTATGTATAAAACAGCAGCCTAATAGAAATCTTCTATTCTCCAAGCTTAATGTGTCAAATTTTTGCAGTAATTCAGAATTAGGGTATCCAATTGGTGGATAAAAATTTTCGCCTTTTGAGTAAAGAAATTGAGGAAATTTCTCTGCACTTGCTCCAAACTGACAATATACTTCTTACATATAGGTGACCAAGTAACACATGCATATTCAAACCTGCTTCTTACTAACGTAAAATATATTTTACGTTGCCCCTTGTGGAGAAATACAAACATTTTATTGGTGTCATTTTATGAAACTAAATAATCATATTGAAAAAATATGCAATAGTATTGCCTGTATCTTTATATATTAAATCTGGATGGTATTTAGGATGAATCGTATGTTTTCGTTTTTCGATATTACTAACAGAAAAATTTTAACAGTGATTTATAGATTTAAGTTGGATATCTGGTGAAAACGCAGCTTTAAAATACAACTGAGTTGAAGTTTGTATATGGTACTGCCCTTATTAAATAATCCCTATATAAGCTACCTAATCAAATAAACAAAACATATTAAATTTTCAACTAAAAAAAATCAGCAATTGGGAAAACGTAACCATTTAATTCAGTAATTAATCTGCTTCTTCTTCCACTCACATATTCGACAAAAGCAGGAATCAGCTTGTTTATGACTGTCATAAAGAAAATGACGTCGTCATATTAATATTTGGCACAAAAGTGACAATTTTGGTTTTCTATTGTCAGAATGCAAAATGACATGATAGTCATTTTCATTATGACCGTGACGTGACCGTGTCGTATATCTAAGCTCACATCCAGAACTACTAATTATTTTTTAAATTAATTAATTATTTTCGAATACCTATAATACACTCAATTAGACGCCGCCCATGGCCTGGACTTCTTTCAAGGTTAAAGCTACTACTGCCGGTATCACTAGTTATAACCATAATTTGTGCTATGATATTTAACCACAAATAATGCTGGGTTCCTAGTATTATGGTTAGTAACATTGAGTTTTATTTGACATAACTCATTAAAACCATACTTTCCGTTTAAGATTTTGAACATTAGTGTGTATTCTGAATAAGATTTACAGGAAACAACTACTTAACGGACAAAAGCCCTGACCTGCGTTGAATTAAACGTGCAAGTCTTATTTGGTAGCTACGATCATTTGTCAATTCATCACTAGCATAGACCGGTTTTGAACTTGTTTTGTTCTCATCAGTATGCCATAAGTTATTTAAAAGACAAATAATAATAGCAAACCAGTTCGAACAATGTTATCCAATGAATTTGTATGATAAAAAACAATTTCAAATCATCTGTAAATAGTAAACACTGTAAGTAAACTAAACAGCCAAGTTACATTATTACATCCAAATCCAATTGTCTTTAATTTTACAGGTAACATAGTATGGTTCACTGACGGTTCTTCTATAGGGTCATTTGGTCAATGACCTCCCACATACAAATAAAAAAATAGAGCTATTCATTTTCTGAAGTTTAAAAAATATATATATATATATATATATATATATATATATATATATATATATATATATATATATATATATATATATATATATATATATATATATATATATATATTTAAGAATATTAAAAATATATATATTATACATTTTTAAACTTCAGAAAATGAATAGCTCTATTTTTTATTTGTATGTGGGAGGTCATTGACCAAATGACCCTATAGAAGAACCGCCAGTGGTATGGTTGACCTGTCGAATGCCTTGGAAAAGTCAGTATAAATGGAATCCACTTGTTCGCCCTTCTCCAAGGCATTCAGTAAAAATTGTTGGTAGATCATCAAATTACTAACAGTAGATCTACCAATGCAGAATCTATGTTGCAGAGGAATTATAATATTTCTACATAATCATGCGATTTGGGTAGTTAAAAATTTATAGATTAATTTTGGCAGAGCAGATTGCATGGAAATTCCTCTATGGTTTTTAATATCCTCTCTATTGCCAGATTTAAAGATAGGAATATAAACTATCTTTCCAACAATCAGGAAATATACAGGTTTCTAAAGACAGGTTAAAAATATAGTAAATAGGGTACCTACACACACACACACAGATTTTTATTAAGGCCGATGGAATACCATCAGGGCCATAGGAGAACTTGTTCTTAGCCCTTCAATACCTTCTTTTAGAGTTAATGTAATATTATTAATATCTACTAAATGTTTCTGAGAAGGAGTCGGCAGATCGAAATTGATGTCAGAATACACTGTAGAAAAATATTCAGCAAAGAGATTCACACTATTGAGTCCATTAGTGCTAATTTTTTCGTCAAGATGCATTATTTTAGGATAAGAACATGTTTTTCACAAATTATTATTCTGTGTCCAATAGCTTCTTGAATCTCTCTGAATGTCTTCCTCAATGTTTTGAGGATGTCTTTTATAACAAGCATCACTAACATGACGGCCCAACCCCATCCCCATTGTATACTTTAATTTATTTAATTAGTTCCCATTTTGATGTTTTATCTTGTCGTGAAGCGACAGGTAATACTTAATTAATTAACCTTTTTTTGTGATCATATAGTTTTAGTGGTAGGACCCAAGTTTACTGTATTATTGTAACTTTTCAGATTCGTTTATAAAGTTTGGTATTACTTTGTTTCTTTAATTAGTTTAAATTCAATTTAATTTGATCAACTACGGGGCATTCAAATACGAAAGGGGGGGGGTAGGGGGGGGGTTTTTTTTTTTTCTTATAGAAATTTTTTCGAGAAAACTAAATTATATTGTAATTTTGTTTTTTTCGTACTGGGGGTTTTGACGTTAGGGTAATGTAATTTTTCTTTGTTTTTCATATTAAAGTTAAGTTTCCCGGTTTTCTCCGAAGCATGAGGCTTTAAATCTTGGTCATTGTTATTACTAAATTTAATAGTTAAATTTATTCAATTGCTAAGTGTTTGGAGAGTAGGTTTCAAATCCGTGGGTTTAAATGATTATGTCGTTTATCTTTTACAAAAAAAATACGGCGACGTGGAAAAGAGGGTAATACGGTTGAAGAAAAAAGATATTCTCCATATTTCGGTTACAAGGACTCTAATAATATTATTTGTTCGTTTAAAAATTTTTATTAATTTATTCAAATTTTATTATAAAAAACAAAAATATTTTTAATTTTCAAAATTTGTGTACTATTTTGAAATTTATTTATTCGGGGGGGTCTTAGTTTTTGTGACGAATATTTACAGGGGGGTCACAGAAATGTGACACAGCGTGACATAGGGGGGGGGGTAAAAAAAGTTGATGTAGCGTACGTATTTTATGAACGGCCCCTTTTATCAATTGTTATTAACATTAATATGCACTGCACTGAGATCTGGTTTAAAAATGAAGCAAGATTTGACTTTATTTTTATAATTACTAATTTGCTTTGAATTCACTTTTGTATCTAAAAATAGAAATGTCAAGGAAACACAAATAACGTTTTAACAGATTTATTTCTGTAAGTAGACAACGGTCTACATGAAATACATGAAAGTTATCTGGTTGAATCCGCAATGTAACAAAACCTTGGTACACGCGCAGCAGAAACTTCCGCCTTGTAATGTACATGGCATATGTGTAAAAGAGAAACTTCTCTTGGATGGAGTACCCGAACGCCCGCTGCCAAGCCAGACAGATAGACGCAGATAACCATGCTTTGAACTTACACGCGGGCACGATGTCGCAGTACAAAGTACTCTAGACACAAATAACGCTGCAAATATTCAACGGGACAACTGTCCAATTTGTTAGGTTTGTGTATGCACAATGATACAACTATGTACTACCACAGTCACCATGCTCAGACCGCTGGGCAGCTGATAAAGGCGCACATGGTACGGGCGTCGGAGTACTACGCCAAGTGGAAGGTTAAGCTGAACTTCACCAGGTCGGAAGCTATTGTTTTCACTAGAAAAAGAATAAATAATAAAATAGTTACACCTATTTCGATGGGGGGCAACCAAATTGAGACGAAACAAGAAGTAAAACAATTAGGCGTAACTTTGGATAAAGGACTTCATTTTGGAAAACACGTTAATGAAACGATACGTAAAATCTATTCTCTGTCTAGGAGTCTATGCCTCTGATGGCGGGGAATAACAGACTAAACAGGGATAATAAAAAATTACGTTACACGATAGTGAGACCGTACCAAACGTTACCAATTTTCAGACATCTTTAGACCACGTTACTCCCACAAAATGGGAGAACACCACATTTTAAAAGGGGCACCAAAATTCCAAATTTTTTTCTCACTTTTTTGTTCGTTTTTGTTATTAAAATTCCCCACAAATTTTTTTCCAAATTATAAGTAACCATCAGTAAATTGCTGCACGTTATCATATACACGAAATATCATTAAATACCCAAAAATAAGCGAAGTTACACATCCCCGCTTCCCAATTCAGTATTGTTTAAAGGCGAGCTTTTTAATGTGACGGTTTGGCTCGTCAAAGCATCGTCAAAATTCAAAATTATTATGCACAAATATATATCATTTTATATATTCTTTTTTGCATTGTTTTAAAGTTTTTATATCAACGGCGCGTGCTTTTGCATGCGTCTTTGTTTACTTGTTTTTGGTGTTATTATACAATTTAAAAATATTTTTTTAGGCGTTATATTTGTTGTTAATGTTATAATTTTAAGCCCGGACCTGCCCCGCTCCGTCCCAGCGAGGGCCATATACAGTGTTCTCTTTAATTGTTAATAACATTGTTTTGAATTGAATTGAATTGGTCCTCGACCAGGGATCAGGCGGAGTGCCTAAAAGTTTCCACACAGTGGTTGCGAATTTCACCAAATACGTCTCACGCTAATGATGCGCGGCTCTCTGCACTGGTGTCTAGCTATAGCTCGGAGACAGGGCCAATCTCTTCGTTCGTTCCCGATTACTAAGAACCAAAGATTTGCCCTGAAGTACAGCTATAACAGGGAGAGCTTGCCAACCTCTTCGTTCCCGATTCCTAAGAAACAAAGCGTTTTGCCTAGGGCAGCGCGACCTCGATTCTATGCCGTCTCGCATATTTATATGATTTCCCGCGAGAGAGTTCGCTGCTCCGGTCTCTAACCGCGGCGCAGATAGCAAAACGATAACCACCTAGTTGTGCTCGTAGAAAGAGGCTTTAACCCACGGTACTTAAGGTTCAAAGTGACATAATGATACTTCACGCCATCGACTTTCAACCCAATTCATGGTAAAGTTTCTACAACCTTATGTGTTTGTGGTTGTTTATTTATTTTACGAATTTCTCGGCTGCCTTGAGACTTGCACAGTTTTGTCAACTGTGATGTTCTGGATTAATGGAGATTAATCACTACTAACAAATTAAGGTTAACAATAAATATATTGACTTCTCAGTAGTGTATTTACAAGTACAAGTGATATTTTACAAATAGCTTGTTCCTAACTTAACATGTTATAGTCTAAAGGAGGTTTCACACTCACATTTGAAGGGCAGTACATACTACTGCATATGTCACATCAACGGTTTAAAATATTTTAATAAATACTATGCGTTCTTTTACAAGATGAATAATTTAGAATCTATAGTTTTACAGCTATCAAATAAAAGCGTTGTTCTGCCAAAATTATAAAAAAATGATCTAATGATTAATTTAGTGGTATTAATGCTTAAAAATTATTTAATTTTTTTTTTTCAAAATATTAGCGATGAAGCAGCCTAGGGCTGGGATGTTTAATTAGTCATCTTGCATCTAGCACATAGTTCACTAAATCAAAATAATAGTTATCATTATCGCTTTCTTTATACATTTTATGCGCAATTTTTTTTTTTTACAAAACAAGCTCAGAAGAGAACCATATTGGGAATTTTGAAGATTTTAACTTTTTAATTGGTACGAAAAAATTAATAAGTTGGTACATTACATCATAGAAAAATGTTATGGCTAGATTAGTTTCTTTAATATTTTATACAATATAGACCATTTGATTGATGCAAGATAGTTATTAATACCTAAAACATCTGTATTCTTAAAATCATAATACAGTGTAAATCAAACTGTAAATAATCCTTATTATCACCAAAGAGCAGTTCAAAACTATAAACTTTATGATAATAAAGCTGATAAATACATCGATTGCTTCACTGATGTCAAGAGAAGATCTGTGGGAGAACAACAGATCCAAAAATACTCCATGATTATTAGAATAATTTTTACTTGATGAAAACACAAAACACTGAAGGAATTATCTAAATATTTTTCTGGGGAAGACTCGGGACATATAGCACTAAGGCCATTATGTCTGTCTCCAGGTGGTGTCCGACATATTATAATCCCCAAAAATTTATAGCTTACAATCAGGGTGACAAATATAAATTTCGTAAATACTTTCTGCATTAATAAAAAGTTGTTTAACGGTTTTTCAGTTGATGGTAATAGGCTTAAAAATAAATTTTGATCGAATTGCTATAAGTATACCTCCTCCTCTACTTTTATTCCTGGTTAGCAAGGATCGATATGATGAAATCCTTAAAATTGAGTTCACTACTAGAAAAGTCGTCTGTTAACCAAGTCTTGACAAAAACGATTGCATCCTAAACACATAAATTCACTACATTTCTTATTTCATAATTTTTTATACTAAGTCCATCAACATTTTGACAATACATGGACAATTGCTTATTTACTTTTTTGGATTATTCCTTTCAATAATTTTGACAATTAGGGGCACTCCAAATTGATATTGAATATCAATGTTCACCTTTATTTTTGCGTTCCTTTAGTGGTTTATAAAGAGATTTGATATGCTCTCTTTGAGCAGGTGTAAGATCAGCGTTTATTCGATTATCAGGATTTGTGGACATAAGCTTTCCTCTAGATTTTAGACAAGATGGTACCATAGAGCTATATGAAAAAGTAATTTTCAAGGGTCGTAATTTATTGCCAGGTCTTCCTAAGCGTATTGTTTTGAAATTACCTGTTTGAACACCAATTGAGTTAAATATTTCTTGATTGAATATCTTGAGCAATTCGTTCTTTATGATTGTCGGAATTGTAGTCTTTGAGATTATGAACTAAAACATTTTTTGATCTTGTTGCTCTATCTTGTATTTCAACATATAAGTTTTCGGGATTCAGATATTGGCAGGCCTAACATCAAGTGATTTCCTGAGATCATTATCTCATTTTGCAATTCCTTTATCTGATTGATCATGTCGGGCAAAAGGATTATATTATTCTCACAATTTGTGTACAAAAATGTTATGAGCGTTTTTTTCAGTGCTAAGCATCTTAACTCTGTCTCTGTTAATTCACTACGTTTTTTGCATACCAACTTTTTGCAGCAGTCACATTTTATGGAATCTTTGGGATCCTTTGCAAAACAAACAATACATTTCTTATGAATTGGTGTTGTGGGCTAGTACTGTTCTGATTCAGTTTAATTCAGTTTTTAATGCTTTTTATTCCCTATTGATAAGAAGTTATGTTTTTGTAAGATGGAAGATTCAATATTTTGCAGCTTTTTTTTATAATAGAAAGAATTGAACCAGTGCACTTCTAATGATAAATAAGGTAGATATCAAAGAAAATGCAGTTTAATTTATTATTATGTGAGCATCATAAAGTAGAATTCTTCCTCTATCTCTCAGTACAAATTTCACTATAGATCACCAAGTTTAAACTACAATAATTTGTTATAAATATGGAGAAGAATAATATACACACAAATACTTTGAGTGATGTTTTTTTATGTAAGACCAACAGAAGTATAGTGATGGAAGTGTAAGTATACAGATATTTTTAAATATTTCTCTGCAATGTGTCTGAAGATGTACTTCGACCATATAATATACTTTTTTTTGCATAATGAATACCTTATCAAGCCCATCTGATAAGATTGTTTGTACAAGACCAAAATATGCCAATCTCAATATTTCTGTTGTAACTGTATCACTTACAAGGGGAGGGCACGACCATGGGAATTTATTTTGGGATGAGACTTCGTGTAATAATTGTACTTCTTTAGGGTGTTCACCCCCTTGGAATGGCAACGCGCAACGCTCAATCGATTCGGAGAAAATGACGTTAAAAATTCAAACTCAGTTTATATACTAGTGAGGTTCTTTGAGTTCCCGCGGCGAAATAGCCTAGCCGATAACGTGTCTGCGTACCGCTTGGGCGCTCGGGGTTCGAATCACGTGCACGACTTACTTTTTTTTTTTTAATTATTTATTTAATTGTTTTTACAATTACATAAATTTATTATTTAATATTATCGATCATTTAAATAACAATAATGTCAATAATGTTATTTTGCTAACGAAAAAAACTTTAAATTTTAAATCATAATTTAATTATAGTAATAATTTAAATTACTACCAAATAAATATACTATAATTTAATAAAGTATTATTTAAAATACACTATTACTAATGGATATAATAATAATAATAATAATAATGCTGACCTGCCGCGAGAGTAGCGAACCTGAGCGAAGGGGATACATGGCGCGATTGCATGCACTTTGGTGCGAAATGCATCCAGAGCATCGCGCCTTCTCTCAACAACATCTGAGAGATCAAGTATCCTTTCTGCTCAGGACAGGTTACGTAAGGGCACCCCGTCAGCTAGAAGAACTGCCAGCCGCAGTCCCACCGCGGCAATTACCAGCTGATGGGGAACATCCTTTAGAGTTCACCGGTGTAGACTTAAGGACGAGGGTTAGCCTTAACACCAGGGCTAACCTAAAGCCACAAGACCTGGCTAGAATGGACGCGGTCATCGATGAGGAAATTCCGGAAGATGTAGACATCTGGCAAATCAACTGTGCCGTGTACAACGCCGCGAAGCAACTCGTCCCCCGTGAGAGGTCAACCAATCACGGGGTCGAGAAAGCCAAGCGGCGTGTACAAAAAATCGAAGGCAAGATACAGTCGGCCAGACAACACGCTTCTCGGATCCAGAGTGTGGTGGAATATAAAACGACTGGTAGAGTTTTTACTCCCAGGATCCGGCGCATAGCTGCCGAATTAAGACGTCAACACCATACTCTAAATCTGACAGTGATGCCTACCATCAAGCAGCACTGTCTAGATAGGATCCGAGCGCTCATGGCGATAAAGAAAACATTGAAGAGGCGGGTGAGGAGTATGGAACAAAACAATTTGTTCCGTACGAATCCATCCCGCCTCTTTCAAGAGCCACAGCGTGTTGTCGAGAATCCGCCGACTGTAGAAGATGTCGAAACCCTCTGGAAGGGAATCTACGAAACGACGCGTCCATTCAATAGCGACACTCCATCAATTGCACACTTCGAGGCTCTGTGTCACAGACATCTTGAAGAGCCAGAAGAAGTGTGCCCGGCAATCAGTACGGAGGAAGTCCAACAAGCACTTGTTGGTACCAAGAACTTCGCTGCCCCGGGCCCAGACGGCATTAACAACTGGTGGTGGAAGAAATTTCCTTCCACTCACCGCCGTCTGGCGCGAGTTTTCAACTCATGGTTGAACGAGGGGCAGCAGATTCCGGACTGGTTCGTCGAGGGACGTACTGTGCTAATCCCCAAAAAGGGGGATCTTTCCGACCCGAGGAATTATAGGCCGATCACTTGCCTTAACTCCTGCTACAAGATATTTACACGTATCTTGTATGCTAGGACGCTGAGGTCTGTTGATCCGGTCTTCCAGCAGATACACGAACAACGTGGTGCCAAGAAGGGCATGGCAGGTTGCAAGGACAGCCTGCTGATAGACCGCTGTATTACACAGGATTCTGTGCAATACAAGCGGAATCTATCGATGGCCTGGATTGATTACCGCAAGGCATTTGATACAACATCGCATGAGCTATTGTTGTACTTGCTCGAATGTCTTGCGGTACCAGCACCACTAGTGAGATGCATAGAACAGCTGCTGCCGCTCTGGAAGACCCGCTTCACCATAACATCAGGTGCACAGCGGGTCACGACAGGGCAGGTGGCATTTAGGAGAGGAGTTTTCCAGGGTGACTCCCTGAGTCCTCTCCTCTTCTGCATCTCACTGCTGCCGTTGTCTGTTGGGCTCCGCCAAACCAGCGGATATCAATGTGGGCCACCCAGCGACCGGAGGCTTAAGGTCACCCATCTATTTTATATGGATGACCTTAAACTTTATGCCTCCGGAGAGCGCGAACTACAAAACGCTCTTAGGGTGGTCGAAGAATATACGCGGGCAATTGGTATGGAGTTCGGGTTGGACCAATGTGCAGTCGTCCACCTCAAGAGAGGACGATGCGGGGAATTCCCTGAAGATGCGCAGCTCGCAAACGGAAGCATCCTAAGACATCTGGATGCCGGAGAGACCTATACATATCTGGGTGTGCAACAAAGGTACATCCAGGATGTAACACAAATAAAGGAATCTCCGCGGCAAGTACAGACACCGCCTCCGAAAGATTTGGTCTTCCGAACTTTCGGGGAAGAACAAGGTGTCTGCAACTAATATGCTTGCCGTTCCGATTCTGCTCTACTCCTTCGGAGTAGTAAAGTGGAGGGTAGATGAGCTGCGCCAATTAGACAGAGATACCCGCAAGATGATGAATATTCACAGAAGTATTCATCCTAGATCGTCCGTTCCTCGTGTGTACCTCCCACGTCAACGGGGGGGGCGAGTACTCTTGAGCCTGGAGTGTACGCATGGCAGAGTAGTACTGAGTATGGCATGTAACATACTCAGGAGCTCAGATCCCCTCTTGCGGTTCGTAAAACATCACGAAACTGTAGGAGTGGGAGCAGGATTATTTAAGGCAGCAAAAAGAGCCGCAGATGAACTCGGTCTCGCATTTGACATCAGGCGAGGAGGCCGGCGAGGTGCTGATGTTGAGTCAGTCACCGAACTTCAGCCAAATCGTCTGAAAGCCCGAATAAGAGCTGCCGAACAGGAAAATCTGTTTCGGCAGCACGTCGATAAACCCCAGCATGGTGTCTTCTATAAGAACATAGAAACACTGGGTTTATCGACCAGGCTGACCTTCGCCTTTCTAAGGTCAGCAGGGCTTAAGTCGGAGACCGAGGGATTCATTATGGCGTGCCAAGATGGTGTTATCAACACCTTGGTCTACCGTAGCCGCGTGTGGCGTGTAGACGTTCCTGACATCAACTGCAGGACCTGCCATCAGGCGCCGGAATCGCTCATGCACTTACTTTCTGCATGCCCCATATATGCGATTTCGGCCTACATCCATCGACATAACGCGGCTTTACGAGTGCTATACTACCATCTAAGGCACTCGTACGGGGTAGACCAGACACCAGTGCTGCCTTACGTCCCCGGAGATATTGAGTCCGTTGTCGAGAACGAGAAATGCCGGATTTACTGGAACTACTCGTTCCCGACTGTCAGGCTAATCCAAGCCAACAAGCCTGACATAGTCCTCCTCGACCATCAACTCAAGGTGATGTATGTTATCGAGTTCTCGGCACCTGCGGAGAAAAACATCACCTTGAAGGAGGAGGAGAAACGGACCAAATATCGCGATCTCCGGTACGAGCTCCAAGTGCTGTACCCAGGCTACTCGGTCAAAATGGTCGTCCTTATTATCGGTGTACTCGGAGGGATAAAGCCTACACTGCTCTCGGAACTGAAGATCATACCGGCCTGCCGAAAACCAGCCGAGTGGCTGGCAGGTCAAATGCAGAAGGCGGTCATTCTGGGTTCTCTCCGTCTGCTTAGGGCACACGATTCTGGTATCTACAGTCACTAACCCTGCGGGATGTGGGGAGTGGCTGTAGTTAATGCGCCGGCACGACTCCCGTGAGGCGTCGGAGGCCACGGGAGGACTGACCGGCATCGGGAAACCGGAAAAAAAAATAATAATAGTTTATTAAATTATATTTAGTATATTTATTTGGTAGTAATTTAAATTATTACTATAATTAAATTATGATTTAAAATTTAAAGTCTTTTTCGTTAGTAAAATAACATTATTGACATTATTGTTATTTAAATGATCGACAATATTAAATAATAAATTTATTTAATTGTAAAAACAACCGCCCAAGCGGTACGCAGACACGTTATCGGCTAGGCTATTTCGCCGCGGGAACTCGAAGAACCTCACTAGTATATAAGCTGAGTTTGAATTTTTAAACGCCATTTTCTCCGAATCGATTGAGCGTTGCGCGTTGCCATTCCAAGGGGTGAACACCCTAAAGAAGTACAATTATTACACGAAGTCTCATCCCAAAATAAATTCCCAAGGTCGTGCCCTCCCCTTGTTAGCTGTTTTAGCAGAAAACAGGCTGCACCTAATTTGTAAGTTATAGAATTAATATGTTTTTCTGAGGTCATTTTCAGGTCTAAAGTCACTCCTAAGAACTTTATGCAATCAACATGCTCAATAGACTGGTGATTCATTTTTATAAGGGCACTATAATCACGATTTATTTTTTTGGTAAAAATGACATATATACAGTTTTACGTACATTAACTATACAAACCATGGCTCAGACAGAATCTATGAAACTCGTCAACACTAGTATTCGCTTTTTTAATAACAAAATCAGCAGTTTTCCCTGTTATACCAAAGCTACTGTTATCTGCATATAAAACTTTTAAATTAGGAGTGGTGCATGAGTGAGATATATTGTTCATAAATATGAAGAAAAACAAAGGACCTAGGACAGAACCTTGTGGAACATCCACCAATGCATCCTTTGAATCCGATCTAACGGTGTCAATGACTACAATTTGCTTTCTTTCGTTTAGATAATTTGACATCCATTCATTTTCATTTACAACACAATGCACCCCGATTTTAGATAATTTTTCTAAAAGTAATTTATGATCAAATGTGTCGAATGCACGACTTAGGTCAAAAAAATAGTATTATTGAATATGTTTTATTATTTAGCGTTTCATAGATAAAGCTGAACAATTCTGATATGGCGGTATATGTTGATTTATTTTTTCTGAAATAAAGCTAATTGGTTATTTGATTCAAGAAAATTACGTAATCTACTATTGTAACTGATATCAAAGATTTTTGCTAACTGGCTCTGTAGGCATATGTTTCCATAGTTACTTATTTCCATCATAGATACTTTGTTTTTATAGACTGATACAGACTTAGATAATTTTAAGACATTGGGATACTGCTTAAATTTGAAAGAATCATTTATTAAATAAGATAGTAGAGTACAGATAATATCAGATGTTGCTGCTAAAATGTTCCCATTAATTTAATTTATACCTAGTGCTGGTTTAATAGCACTTTTACATAATATTGTTTTTATTTCTTCAATAAAAAACAGAAAAAACTTTATGATTTTTGGAAATGTCACATTTCCAAAAATCAGTTTTTAAAATTAGTGGAATTTTTGTTTGATACAACAGTGTTTAGTTACAATAACACAGTGTACAAACAAAAACTTGGTATGTCTATGGGCAGTCCAGTGGCCCCCATAATAGCACAGTATGTTATGGATGATCTGTTGGATAATTGTCTTGGCACCATTGACTTTGCTATCCCCTTTTTGAAAAAAATATGTGGATGACATAATATTAAGCGTTCCTAGAGGGAGTACTGAACTTTTGTTAAATATTTTTAACAATTATAATACATATTTAAAGTTCACTATTGAAGAAGAAGATACAGTTAACAGTGTTCCTTTTTTGGACACCAAACTGATAAGAAGAGAAGACAATAAAATAATTACGACTTGGTATACCAAACCAGGTGCCTCAGGTCGCTTTTTTACATTTTGAATCCAACCACCCAAATAAAATGAAAATCAACCTCATAGTAGGTATGAAAAATAGGGTGATAGCTACAAGTCATACATCACTTAAAATACACAATTTAAAAAAAACTTTCCAACTTTTTTTATAGACAGTGGTTACCCACCACCGTTAGTCAAAAAACTATTATTCAGCAGATCATCGATACATAATGTGTTACATGATTCTCAAAGGGCGCAACAAAATCCGCCTCAAATCATTTACTGCTCACTCCCGTACTTGAGTCCACTTGACCACAGATTTAAAAAAAATATTTTCTAAATTTAATAATATCAAATTAGCTTTTAACAACAAAGTAACAGTTAATAACCTTTTTTCAAAATTAAAAGATAAGGATGATATTTTGGTGATGTCCAATGTGGTGTATTGCATACCATGTGATGATTGTAACAATAAATATATTGGCCAAACTAGAAGGAAAGTTAAAGACCGTATAACTTCCCACAAAAGTGACATCAGACTTAACAAACAGTCTTGCACTTTAGCCAATCATGCATTATTACATAATCACAATGTCAATTATAATAACGTTCAAATATTAGATTTCGAAATGAACTATCACAAACGGAGTTTTTTTGGAAATGTGTCACATTTTCAAAGAACCAAATACTATTAATGCCAGAAAGGATATTGATAACTTGAGCATAATTTATACTTACTTACTACAATTCAACCATAATGTCCACAATGATGAAAACACCCTATATAGTATGGATTAATAATCAATGTCCCTAAATATAAGACATCGAGCTGTTGGTATCTACTGCTGTCATTGTTCTTTTGGTTTCACTCTAACAAGTTTTTATATCCAAATTCTTTTTGTTTTTTACTTCATAAAAATACACATGTCTATTATAATTCTAAGAATTTAAATTAATATGGATCCTTAGTCATCCATTCATAATGTTGTTAATTTTACACAGTAGTGGTAGTAAATTACCAACAATTAATTATTAGTGTTTTTTTCTACAATTTATCAAGAAATTTTTGTAGTTTTCAATGAATACAACTTTAACTTTAACCTCACTTTCGTAAGTACTTTTCACTTTTTCCATAACTTAGTTTAATTAATTATAATTTATTGTAGAGTTCCTGATGAAGAAACAATAAAAGTTTCGAAAGCTTGAACAGAAAAAAAGAGTTTTTCTTTTTATTACCTGTCACATGACTGCAATCCCCGCTTAAAAATTAAAAATATATAAATAACTTGTATTCACAAAAAAATACACTTTTATTCAATTTTTATCCTCCCAACCGCCACTCCGTGCTTACATATTGAAACATATACACATACTAAATTGATTATGATATTTAATATCTACAGTTTGTTTTGTTTATAGTTAGATCACATAGCGTTATATCCTTGTCAGCAGCACTCATGATGACCTAGGCTAACACGGCGTTCCTGATGTAGGGGCGTCCACGCACCTATGCTGAGATAAACAGAAATTAAAAATAGAATATTGACAACCAACAAAAGAACAGTAGCGGTGTCGTACATTTTTTTTTCTTACCCAATTTAGGGGAAACTCAAATATTGAGGTCTGTTAAGTAATATGCACTCGATTGCACAGCTCAGAGGCCTATTTCTTGAATAAGCATGTCTGTCAATCAGTAAATAACATGTACTCGATTGACCAGCTCAGAGGCCTATTTCTTGAATAGGCGTGTCTGCCAATCTTTATTTTCTTTTTGGTAGACAATAACAAAATAATATCAAATGAGAAATATTTCTCCTCCCGCCATGTCTAGATACATAGGGGAGACCTTAGCCTAGGATGATGTTTTTCAACCATTCTAGGGACCTTAGAAAGCCCGATTTGCATTCGGGGACCTTAAGCCTGAATCTAATTCAGGGACCTTTAATATTATATTGGTTCCGTACGCTACGGTACTAGCCAATTTACTACGCCTACAAGACCAAAAGAACTACAAAAATGTAAACAAAGAAACAAAAACAAAAAATACAACTAAAACATACCTTACTGAGGCCAATTGCGTAAATGCTAATGAGCAGCGACAGTTGTTCGCTGACGCCCACCTATGCGCCTTAATGCATACCTTTCATTTTCCAAACAATGTGTCACCTCAAAAGGGCCATGAAATTTTGGTTTTAGTTTGCCTCCCCAGCTAACTGAGTATCTTGTATGGCGACCCTGTCGCCTACAGCGTACGGCACTGCTGGTACCTGCTTCTTATTAAAATTTGTCGTTGCTTGTTTGGTTACTGCTTCTAATCGTTGAATAACGTTTTCATGCGCCAAGACCATCCATGACCTCGGGCTGAGTAGGAATATCAACCAACAGCTGTTCAACGGCCTTCATCGATTGTCTGCGCTGGGCACAGCACATCGTCTATATAAACAAAAGCGATATTGTCTTTCAGAGATCCAAGTGCTTTATCAATTGCACGCTGATAACATGATGGCGAGTTTACAAAACCAAATGGGAGCCGATTATATTCGTATAAACCATCAGGGGTCACAAAAGCGGTAATATGCTTGGATGACTCATCGATTTCCACTTGGTAAAATCCTGACTTCATGTCTAGCGTACAAAAGTATACAGCTTTTGCAAGATTGTCAATTTGGTCTTGAATTCGTGGTAGTGGATAGTGATCACGTAGCACGCGTTTATTTACATCTCTAACATCAACACACATTCGAATGTCCCCATTTCTTTTCTTAACCAGTACTATTGGACTAGCGTATGATGATTCGCTTTCTCGAATAATGCCTTCCCGCAGTTGTTCTTCAATTATTCGTTTAACTTGCAAACGTTCGGTATAAACAAGATGCCGTGGGCGGCACGCCACCGGTTGAGAATCACGTAGGGATATCTTTAGCTTGCCAGTGGTCACAGCTGATGGTGTTTGTTTTTGTGCTAGTCGAAGAATTTCTTTTAATTCGGTACTCACTCGCTCGTTCAATCCTGACACATCCACATCATTTTCATTATATGTCTGTATTGTTACGTGTTTGCTATCCACACAAACACCTCTACTCGTAGATTCGTTGATTGAAAGTCCAAGTAACACTTACTCACTACTTTATTTACTAATTAACAATTAATAACAATAGATTAATTACTGTCTTAACTATAATCACAACTGAACACTTATAAGTCTCTTTCTTATTGCTTCTTCACTCGTTCACGTTCAACTTAAGATTAAAATCTCGGCCCACCGTGCGTCTTATTTATACATCCATTCTCCCGGTCTAGAGCACTCCAGAATATTCCCGGCCGTTCGTGTACAATTCCAGCCTAATCTAACCAGTCTGCACAGTCCAGTGGCGTAACACTGCCCCTCCTTAAGCCTGAACGACCCGATCAGGCAATTCATAATCCCCTGCATACTTGGCTAGTCTCTCTATGTGCACCACCTTCATCTTGGATTTTGGACTTTGCTGAATTCTATATACAACGTCGTTTAGTCCGGTGACCACAGTGTAAGGACCTTCCCAGGGCGGGTGAAGCTTCGGGGACCTGCCTTTCTTTCGTTGTGGGTTATATAGCCAAACCAAATCTCCAGCCTGGAACCCTCCTGAATTCGCCTTAAGATCATAACGAGCCTTCATGCGATCACTTGCTATGGCAATTCGGTCTCGTACCAGCTCATGAATGTTTCTTAGCCGTTCACCAACTTCATCGGCGTAGTCATTTACGGAAAGTCGCTCCTCATCCGGTGTGCCAAACACCAAGTCACAGGGCAGTCTAATCTCACGTCCAAACATCACGCGAGCCGGTGTCTGTTTTGTTGTTTCATGAATGGAGGCCCTGTATGCCATAAGGAAAAGAGGTAAGTGACGGTCCCAATCTCTCTGATGTTTCTCAACCACTTTGGATAGGTGCTCCTCCATGGTTTTATTATATCTCTCCACCATTCCGTCTGATTGTGGATGTAGGGCTGTTGTTCTTGTCTTATGAATTCCCAGTAGGCGACACATCTTCTGAAACACCCCTGATTCAAAGTTTCTTCCTTGATCCGAATGCAATTCTAGGGGCACGCCAAATCGACATACTAGATTATCTACCAGAGCTTGAGCGACAGTGGCTGCTTCTTGGTTGGGTATGGCATAAGCTTCAGGCCACTTACTGAAATAATCCATGGCAACTAAGATGTATTTGTTCCCATCATCTGTCACGGGGAATGGACCAGCTACGTCGATCGCAATTCGCTCAAAAGGAGCCCCTACGTTATATTGTTTCATTTGGCCCTTACTTCTTGTCCGTGGCCCCTTACTTGCCGCACAAACTTCACATTTGCGGCACCAAGCTTCCACATCTTGGCGGCTGTTCACCCAGTAGAATCGTTCGCGTACTTTAGTGAGAGTTTTGTTGATGCCAAAATGTCCGCCAGATGTTCCATTATGCACTTCCTGGAGTACTTTTTGGTATGCGACACCTGGGAATTACCAATCTCAAAGTAATTTCCTTCCCGTCTGGACTTTCCCAAGCTCTTTTCAACAGTCCATCCTCTACTCTAAGGGAATCCCATTGTGCCCACAAAGCCTTCAGTCCCATTGCCTTGTCTGAAATGTCCTTCCAGCCTGGTCGGGCTCCTCTTTCTTTCCATTCCAGAATAGGACCAGTTTCTTGATCTTTTAACTGCTCTTCTCTTAATGTCTCTCTTGTCCAGTCGTCAGGAACATCAATTTTAACGGTGTTCACAATTATTATCCCTTGTTGTTTTTCTACCCGGTGGCAGTGCTTGCAGTCTTCCCGACAGGGTCTTCTGGAGAGAGCGTCTGCATTTTTATGGGATTTTCCAGGACGATGTTCGATTTTAAAATCGTACTGCTGCAGTTTTTCTATCCAGCGAGCTAGTTGGCCTTCCGGAGTCTTCAATTGCAATAACCACTTTAATGCAGCATGGTCGGTCCGAACCTTAAAGTGTTGTCCATATAGGTACTTGTGAAAATGGTCTATGGACTTGACGATGGCCAATAGTTCCTTCCGTGTCACACAATAGTTACGTTCTGGCTTCGACAACGTCTTGCTGAAGTACTCAATTACTTTTTCCTGTCCATTTTGAATTTGGGAAAGAACACATCCAAGTCCAGAATTACTGGCATCCGTGTCTAATACGTACAGACCTTTCCGTTCCGGGTATGATAGAACCGGACTCGAACACAGTGCTGATTTTAGTGTTCTGAACGATGTTTCACACTCTTGTGTCCATTGGTACTGAACCTTCTCTTCTGTAAGCCGGTGTAGTGGCTTCGCAATATCGGCAAATCGTTCCACAAATCGTCTGTAGTAAGTGCATAGGCCAAGGAAGCTTCGTACTTCGTGAACATTTGAAGGCCTCGGCCAATCTCGTACTGAGGAAATCTTGTCTGGGTCTGTTCTTATCTCCTCCGAAGACACGACATGTCCTAGGAATTTTACCTCTTTCTGGAACATTAGGCACTTTTTGGGATTCAATTTCAGGTGTGCATTTTTAATTCTTCCAAACACTTCTTGAAGGTTCTTCAAGTGCTCCTTAAAATCCCGTCCCATAACCATCACATCATCAAGATAAACTAGACATGTCTTCCAAGTTAGTCCTCGTAGTACCAGTTCCATCAGTCTTTCAAAAGTTGCTGGTGCATTGCACAGGCCGAAAGACATCACAGTGAATTGATAAAGGCCACTTCCTGTCGAAAAGGCTGTCTTGTCTTTGTCATCTGGATGAAGTCCCACTTGCCAATATCCACTTCGAAGATCTAGAGTGGAAAACCACTGTGAACCTGCCAGCGTACTTAGTGTGTCATCAATTCGGGGTAACGGATAGCTGTCTTTTCTAGTGACGTCATTCAGCTTCCTGTAGTCGACACAGAATCTTAAAGTTCCATCTTTCTTAGCAACCAAAACTACTGGAGACGACCAAGGACTGGTTGATTCCTCAATAACTCCGTCTTTAAGCATCTTCTGTACCATTGCAGAAGCCTCTTCTTGTTTTGCTAATGGGAGCCTCCTAGGTGGTTGACGAATAGGAGCTGATTCACCAGTATTTATCCGATGTTGCACTATGTTGGTCTTTGTAAGAGCTTCTGTGTCCTTTGCAAATACTGTACTTTCTTTCTGCAAAAATTTTAAAGCTTCTCTATGTTCATCAGGAGTTAAATGGTCTAACTGGGCATTTAACATCTTTACAATTTCTTGGTCCATATCTGTAGCCGAAGCTCCAATGATTTGTTCTTCACATCTCGCAATCCATGTGACTGGTTCATAGGTGCCAATTGCTTCGCCTTCCTTGAATGTCACTGAGTGTGAATTTAGGTTAACCATTCTAATCGGTATCTTGTCTGTAGTCTGTGTTAACGTCCTTGCCAGAATTACATTGTCTGTCATTTTAATTGAGTCATCCTTCTCAACGAGGCCAAAGCGGTATCCTACAGAATTTTCCTCCAGGACTGCCTCAATTACTTTCTCTGTTCTTGCAGGAATTTTTATGGTCCTTGAAGTTAGTAGCCTAATATTATGGAATTTTTCATCTGCCGTTGAAAGAATAATTTCTTCATTTCCAATCCTGAGAACTCGTTCTCCAACGTCAAGTACAAATCCATATTTTTCCATAACGTCTAATCCTAAAATGAAGTCATCGGTAATGTCAGCTACGATAACTTGATGTTTAAAACATAAGCGGCCAATCTGCAGCTCCATGTCGACTTCCCCATGAACCGCCGCCCTATCTCCCGTAGCTGTTCGGATGACTAATCCATTCTGTTCTTTATTTACTTTGAAACCCATTATGAATCCTGCCCGTACTATTGATGACGTAGCTCCTGTGTCGATTGTGAACACACATTTCTTCTTATTTACATAACCCTCCAACAACAGACTACTTTGAACTCTTCGAAGTTGGGAAACATTTATTTCTCGGGGGGCACAACATCTCTTGGCCAGCGCAGCCCCCAAATTGCCAGCCATCTTTAGTTTTCCTGAGGCTCTTCAACCACAGCAGCATTTACCCTTTCTGGGCTGCGTTGACGACAGTTCCTCTTGATATGTCCTACTTTGCCACACCTATAACAACAGATGCCTCCATTCGGCCTCCCACTATTTTGTTGTTGGTCTTGTCTCTGCTGGGAGTTCGATTTTGTCAATAGTTGGGTCATCATCTTGTGTAGATCAGATATCAGGTTTTGTGTTGTGTTGTCTGGCTTGTCTTCCTCCACACTCACAGCTCGTAATCTCTGATTTGATTGTGTGGTATCCTTATAGGCAGCCTCAATCTCCAGTGCATGTACTAAAGCCTCACTACTAAGCTTATGCCTGGCCAACTTAAGAATTCGCCTAACTTCCTGGTCCCTTACTCCATCAATAAATGTACTAACTGCTAACTGTTGTTGAAATTCCATTGGTGCATCAGGATAGGCTAGATGGGCTAATCTTTCTACCGCAGCTTCGAACTCCTGGAGGCTTTCTCCACCTCGTTGTCTGCGTGATTTGAGCTGAGCCTGATATACTTGGGCGAGATGTTGGTCGCCATATCTTAATTCTAACGCTGCCTCCAAAATGCTAAAGTTTTGTTGCTGTGCGGCAGGAATTGTTTGGAGCAGGTCCAGTGCTTGGCCCCTTAGTGCTAATACCAATGCTGTTGCTTTTTCCTCATCGTTCCAGTTATTTGAACGTGCAGCTGCCTCAAATTGTCTCTTATAAGTTGACCATGAACTTTGACCGTCGAATGAAGGTGGTTGTAACCTAGCACCAGACGACAGTACTAATTGGCCTCCCTTCTCTCTTAATTGTTGTTTCAACCGGGCTATCTCCCCTTCAACTTCACTGACTTTTCCTTCAACAACACTGACTTTTCCCTCAACTTGACCGACTTTTTCTTTAACGTCACTGACTTGTTCTTCCACTTCACCGACTTTTTTCTATAACATCGACTTTAAATTTTTCGGTGAGAGAGAAAATGGCTGCCTGCTGTTCCTCTAGGCTTCTTTTTATATCTTCGTTTTCCTCCAATCGTCTTATTTCCAGGCCCTCCATCATTTTTCTTAAGTCTTCTTTTTCTTCCTGTCGTCTTATTTCCAGGCCTTCGATCATTTTTATCAAGTCTTCTTTTTCTTCGTGTCGCCTTCTTTCCTGTTCTTCCATAATCTTCCTTTGTTCATCTGTTTCTTCTTGCCGTCTTTTCTCTTGGTCTTCCTTTTCTTCCTGTCGTCTTCTCTCTTGTTCTTCTTTGTCTTCCTGTCGTCTTCTTTCTTGATCTTCCATAATCCTCCTTTGTTCATCTTTCTCTTCCTGTCGCTTTCTTTCTTGATCTTCCATAATTTTTCTCTGTTCGTCCATCCGTTGTAACAATGCTGCAAGCATGTCCTGTGTTTGCTTCTCCGCCATACTTCTTGTTGTTGGCATTAACTCACGACACGTAAATCAATTTCAGAATAAAGTTTATTACACTATGAAATCCGTAAAATGTTGATATCACGTCTATTTTAATAATGGAATGTTCCAGAAAAATCTCGAAACAGCACTAGAAAGTCTTATTTAGAGTCTATACCTCTTCTGTGGTGACAAAATTCACGTATCTCCACTAATTGTGCAATGGAATGTTCGAGAATTTTCACGAAATATCACTAATAAGTCTTGTTTTGAGTCTATAACACGTTTCCGTTAACACAGTCTACGTATCTTCTGTGGTTTCCAAATCGAATGTTCTAGAATTGTCACTAAAAGTCACTTATAGTCTTGTTTTTTAAGTCTACAACACGTTCCCGTCGACACAATTCACGTATCTCCTGTAGTTTCCAAATAGAATGTTCTAGAATTTTTCCGAAATTGCACTAGTAGTCCTTTTTCTCAGTCTACAACACGTTATTACTAATGGCACTCGCGTATTTGCAGTTATTTCTAAATCGAATGTTCTAGAAACGTCTCGAAAATCCACTTTAAAGTCACTATTCAGTCCAGAAATAGTCCTCCAAACACTGTCCAGTAGCTTAATTCTTCGTGTTACCACTAATTTCTGAGAAGAACACTGTAGAACCTTTTCGAATATTCCAGAAATTTCTCTTCCAATCCACTTCCGACACCAAATTGTTACGTGTTTGCTATCCACACAAACACCTCTACTCGTAGATTCGTTGATTGAAAGTCCAGGTAACACTTACTCACTACTTTATTTACTAATTAACAATTAATAACAATAGATTAATTAATGTCTTAACTATAATCACAACTGAACACTTATAAGTCTCTTTCTTATTGCTTCTTCACTCGTTCACGTTCAACTTAAGATTAAAATCTCGGCCCACCGTGCGTCTTATTTATACATCCATTCTCCCGGTCTAGAGCACTCCAGAATATTCCCGGCCGTTCGTGTACAATTCCAGCCTAATCTAACCAGTCTGCACAGTCCAGTGGCGTAACAGTATATTTAGAACGCGAACAATGCTAAATGGGTCATGAACTATATCAACTCCGTTTGAACCTACTTCCACTTTAATGCCAGGTTGCTGTAACACGTCAAGCCCAAGGACATTAATATCACCTCCGGGAATGGATCCGTCTGGAACGACAGTGAAATCAACATCGAGAGTTATCGAAGGTGTGCATAAAACTGCAGTACAACGGCCAATAGGTTGTTACATTATTTCCCAGTCCAATTAGGTTGTCAGCGCCTGGTTTAATTTCCAAATTTAGGCTTCGCACTACTTTTTTCGTGGATTATTGTGACATCTGCCGCAGTATCAATTAAATACGGAACTGAAGCAACCGCCTTTTCGTTTGTTATTGCGCCTGAGGGAAACAATCGTGTTAAACGAGTTTTCCGTGTCAACAAAACTCGTTTTGAACCTCCTTGTTTGCGATAACAAGTGTCCTCAGTATGTCCAGTTTTTTTACAATATGTACACACTTTATTTGCCGTAAATTTTTCCTGAGATGGACCAGATGCAGTAGGGTCAACAGAGGTTCTCGTCTTTTGCCGTGCTTTACAGTCAGCCTGTTTGTGTCTATACTGGTCACATTTTCGGCATTTGCCAGGAAACATCGGTATTCCAGTACGTGCATAACGAGGAGGCGAATCTCGACGTCCTTTTCGAAAGTTTTCAGTAGTTCCACGGGTTAAAAAGGGTTGCTGTTTTCTTTCGCAACTCTTGCGAGCATCACAGGCTGCCAGTAATTTGAGTAAGTCCGCCTCACACGTTGGTTCTTGGACACAAATTCTGTTTTTTTTTTTGCCTCTTTATCCTGCAAATCGTCCTCAAGGAGACTGAGCGTTATTTCCCAAGGAAATTTGGCATAGAACCGTTTTATGGCGGCCAGTTTTGTGTTACCATATTCCACCAACGAAGTGTAATTTGAACTTACAATAGTTAGACAAGCACGTATTCTGGTAACGGGAGTCCCTTGCTCAGGAAATGCTACCTCAAAGTCTCGGCGAAACGAAACCCAATCACGCACAAGCGGCTTCCATTGTTTATAGAAACGTGCAGCTCGCCCACGAAGTACGTCACCGGCTTTTAACACAATTAGTGTATCAGAGATGCCAATTTCTTGCTGAATGCGTGTTACATCACCCATCCATTCCGTCATAGAAAAGGGCGTGTCATCCGGATCAAATGACGATAAGCGAATGTGCGCCAAAGCGGATCTGACGACATCAAGCGCAGGCGTGGAAGCTACTGGCGAACTAGCTGGAATGGAGTGGACGGAAGTATGCTGGGCGGCCATTACAGACAAAACTTGCATCATTTGTTTCTGAAGTTGCACATTACTTTCTTGTTGCAGTTTCCACATTTTCAACATTTGGTCACTCACAGTACTATCTTGTTCTACTACATCGAGTTCATTTTCGTCTTTATCGCCTACATTCGACGCGTTTTCTTCACTGTCAGCCATTTTTATGGTATTGTGCCGATGAAGAAAAAAATATTTTAGGTCCTTTCTCCCTGGTTTTACGATACAAGGGAGGTATCCCACTTCTGATGTTAGCTTTTTATTTAAAAAGTTTATAAAATAACTTGTTTTCACAAAAATACACTTTTATTCAATTTTTATCCTCCCAACTGCCACTCCGTGCTTACATATTGAAACATATACACATACTAAATTGATTATGATATTTAATATCTACAGTTTGTTTTGTTTATAGTTAGATCACATAGCGTTATATCCTTGTCAGCAGCACTCATGACGACCTAGGCTCACATATATATATATATATATATATATATATATATATATATATATATATATATATATATATATATATATATATATATATATATATATATATATATATATATATATATATATATATATATATATATATATATATATATATATATATATATATATATATATATATATATATATATATATATATATATATATATATATATATATATATATATATATATATATATATATATATATATATATATATGTATATATATGGGACAATCCGCGTCAACCGGATCAGAGCTACGACCAAAATTAGAAGCAACCAAAAAAATCGACCAAGGGCTCATTTAAAGCTTAGAGCGTCTACTTTTAAATGCCGAGTGCGCCTTTGAAAAATCCAATATGGCGGCTGCAATATGGCGGCCGGAAGCCGGAGAAAAATTGAGTGTCAAGCAAAAAAAGCTTGTAAAAATAAAAATTCGCAACCGATCGGATCGTCTCTTGGCTCAAATTGTAGCTGATGGACGCCCCTAAAAAGCTGGTGTGGTAAGTTGACAAAATCCAACATGGTGGATCAATATGGTGGCCGAATTTTTGAAAATCAGCCGATTTGCACCAAATTTGATATACGAGGATTTTGGGTGTCACTGATTACGAATCCGAGGTTAGATTTGCTAGACTCAAGATGGCGTATCCAAGATGGCAGACGAAATTTTCGAAAATCAACCGATATGTACCAAATTTGTTATACAGGGGTTTTGTGGGTCGCTGATTACGAATCCGAAGACGATTTACAAAATCCAAGATGACGGACAATATAGTGGATTGGGTTATGTTTTTCCGCCATATTGGGTCCCTCACTTGAATTTTAAAAATCTGACCTCAGATTCGTATTCAGCGACTCCAAAAATCGCAGTATACCAAATTTGGTGCAAATCGGTTGATTTTAAAAAAATATTGGTTAAGAATATTGTTAAATTTTAATCTGTTCTGTGTATAATGTCTACATATATGTATATTTTATTGACTTTCAAATTGATCGGTCTTGTAATTGTTATGCCCACAGACGTGGTTTTTTTTAAAAAAAATTCTGTTGTGGAATTTTTACATCATTCTTTAGCTATTGAGCCCTGAAGAAGTTTAAGCATATTAAACGAAACGTATGCAAGGTAGCGTTTTATTTTAATTTATTGACCTGGTCCGACAATTTCAACCTGTAGTAGATTAATTACGAATAGGTAATAAAAAAAACTCATATAAATAATCATTACTGCACATATGCTTCAGTGATTTGCTAAAATTTCAATACTGTTGAGAACTAATTGATTTTGAGCCATGAATGAGTCTTGACCTTCAGTCTGTCAAAATTTTCAAATTCCTATCACAGATTTATCAGTGACCACAAGAACCCCTTACATAAAATTTGGTGTCTATCGGCTGATTTTCCAAAATATCACCGTCTTATTAGATCAGCCATCTTATATCCGCCATATTGATTTACGAATTTTGGAAATTTGACCTCAGATTCGTAATCGACGACCCCAAAAACCCCCAAATAACAAATTTGGTACAAATCGGATGATTTTCGGAAAATTTCGTCCACCATCTTGGATTCGCCATCTTGAGTTTCGCAAATCTGACCTCGGATTCGTGATCAGTGACCATCAAAATCCCCGAATACCAAATTTGGTGCAAATTGGTTGATTTTCAAAAATTCGGCCACCATATTGGACTTTTGACCGCCATATTGGATCCGCCATGTTGGATTTTGTCAACCTACCACCAGCTTTTTAGCGGCGTCCATCGGCTACAATTTCAGCCAAGATATGACCCAATCGGTTGCGAATTTTTATTTTTACAAGCTTTTCTTGCTGGACACTCGATCCTTCTCCGGCTTCCGGCCGCCATATTGGAGCCGCTATATTGGATTTTTCAAAGGCGCACTCGGCATTTGAAAGTAGACGCTCTAAGCTTTAAAATGAGTCCTTGGTCGATTTTTTTGGTTGCTCCTAATTTTGGTCGTAGCTCTGATCCGGTTGACGCGGATTGTCCCATATATATATATATATATATATATATATATATATATATATATATATATATATATATATATATATATATATATATATATATATATATATATATGTATATATATATATATATATATATATATATATGTATATATATATATATATATATATATATATATATATATATATATATATATATATATATATATATGTATATATATATATATATATATATATATATATATATATATATATATATCCTGTAGACAGATTATTAAAAACAAGAAAATCTTAACACATATATTTATATATTAAAAATTTTAATATAGTCATAAAAACAAAAATAAGTTACAAACACATGCCAACTTCTTTTCTTACATACATATATCACAAGGAACAAAAATAATATTTACTTAAATCAACACCACCACACTTATTATGAAAAATCGCCCATCTAAGCGGGTTTCCATTTCTATAATTTGTTACCTGCAAATCTTAAAAATTTACCTCTCACGATTTCAAGAAGAAACTAAAAAAGCTTTAAAATGAGTCCTTGGTCGATTTTTTGGTTGCTCCTAATTTTGGTCGTAGCTCTGATCCGGTTGACGCGGATTGTCCTATATATATATATATATATATATATATATATATATATATATATATATATATATATATATATATATATATATATATATATATATATATATATATATATATATATATATATATATATATATATATATATATATATATATATATATATATGTATATATATATATATATATATATATATATATATATATATATATATATATATATATATATATATATATATATATATATATATATATATATATATATATATATATATATATATATATATATATATATATATATATATATATATATATATATAGTATATATATATATATATATATATATATATATATATATATATATATATATATATATATATATATATATATATATATATATATATATATATATATATATATATATATATATATATATATATATATATATATATATATATATATATATATATATATATATATATATATATATATATATATATATATATATATATATATATATATATATATATATATATATATATATATATATATATATATATATATATATATATATATATATATATATATATATATATATATATATATATATATATATCCTGTAGAGATTATTAAAAACAAGAAAATCTTAACACATATATTTATATATTAAAAATTTTAATATAGTCATAAAAACAAAAATAAGTTACAAACACATGCCAACTTCTTTTCTTACATACATATATCACAAGGAACAAAAATAATATTTACTTAAATCAACACCACCACACTTATTATGAAAAATCGCCCATCTAAAGCGGGTTTCCATTTCTATAATTTGTTACCTGCAAATCTTAAAAATTTACCTCTCACGATTTCAAGAAGAAACTAAAAAACCACCTAGCAATTCACGCATTCTATATCATTGGGAAGCACATAATTTTAAAGTAATTAATTTCTCATTATTTGTTTATTGTAAAACTAATGATAATGTTAAATATGTTTTTTGATACTGTTCTTATTTTTGTATTCTGTTTTGTAATAACCATAGTTTTATCTTTATAGATTATTTTTATAAATATCTAAGTTTTTAGCCAAAGAATGTGACATCACATCTACATACACTGTAGCCACAAAGATTAATAAAGAATTTGAATTTGAATATGTTTCATTGAGAATATTTTATTTAAAATGACCTCCTCAGTAAAGTCTTGCTCATTAAAGCGGAAACACCTTGCATATTATTTTATATCTAAAATTTTAGTACGCCATACTCATAATGCTTTTTTAACTATTAATTAAATACTGATACTTTCCCTTACAACCTGGTTTCAAAATCAAATCACCAGAAACGTCTCCAAAATTTGATTCCAAACTTAATGACGTGATATCAACATGTGTTCGATTCTACCACAAAAACATACAGGGGCAGTTTTTATCGTTGTGTAGCACTATATTTCCATAAAAATCGAAAAGATTCTAATACAAACCATTTCAACTAAAAGTTAACTTATGTATAAAATATTTGTTGCATTTATTACATTTACAACTCTGTGCCCTAACCACACTTTATTTAGCTGTGCATGTCTCTGGTCAATAATTTTCTCTTTAGTAAGAAATTATTCTGACAGTTTGATATCAGTTGGATATCAATTAGCAAGTTACTGCAAACATCAGATTATTCGTCAGGAGCAATCAGAGATCATTCTGCGAACACCAAAATAGAAGGGTGCATGCCCATGATGTTTGTCAATGGTTGGTGATTGCTCTGCGAACAAAGCTATAATAATTATAATTGTATTTTGCAGGCATGGTCTTGGGCGAACTGATTACTATTTACTAAATGATCCAGACCTGTCATTCCATGAGATTTTAAGAAAGAAAGTTCATTCAGATTCTCTAGACACAAAAGATGCAATCAAATTGGAAAGTCATGAAGATATTCTTAAGTTTGATAAAGATGAGATTCTTGTTAAACTTGAGAAAGGTGAAGGCACTTTAAAGATTGAAAAAGTAGCTGTGAAAAAAGAACCTGTAGATGAAAAGAAAATAGAAGAGGAGAGCAAGGTAAATTTAACAATTGTAAAAAGTGATAAGTGTGACAGTGAAGGAGACAATGATGTTGAAGAAAATACGACTAAAGATTCAACAGAACTGAAAGAAGAACAAGAAGTTATAGAGGAAATAAAGGAAAGACTAGCCTCTAATAATAAGGAATCAGAGAAGAAAAAATATGATGCAAAGGATGAACAGAAAGCAGGTAACGATGTAAAAGGATCTGAAAAAATAGATAGTGAAAATGATACTGAAACAGAACAAAGTGAATCTGGAGATTCATCTAAACCAAAAGAAGAAAAACCTACAGAACTGACAAAAAAGTTTTCAGAATCTGACAATGATTTATGCTCAAAGCAAGCAGCTGAGCTTAAAGCTATGTTTCCAGATTTAGAAGTGATTCAACCACTATCAAGGCTGTCACAGGTAGATACATTCGTTTTACGTGATAAACAAGGAAGTGGGGCTTTAGATTTTAGTGAAACAACTGTAGCACAACTCTTTAATAATGCAGTTAAATGGCCGAAAGAATACGCAATACAAGTTAGATTGCAACATATTATATACGCAGTTGAAACAAAAGAATGGCCTGCTACCAAATCTTTTTCTGCATATGCTACGGGAATTGGTAATGAGTTTGATATTCCAATTCATGAGTTACCAGCTGAGCCACCCAAGAGAGAGTCTTCCACACCAATGTCTTTTGGAGAACCTGATGTTATCTCAATAAGTACAGACAGAAGTGGAGCAAATAAAAAGCGTAAAAGGCATATCGCCATTGATGTTGAAACAGAAAGAGCTAAACTGCATGCTTTACTAAATAGTAGTCACATGGCTAACCCACTTATCAAACACGGAATGTGTTGGGAAAATGATGATTCTGAGGAATCTAGGAGATCTACACCTGTGCAAAGTAACTTGCAACCACCTCCTGCCCATCAACAAGCATCACGATTAAGCATGACCAATTTAAAAATGCCTTATGATCTCCCTTACCACACTCCACCTGCCAAAACTATTGGGCAAACAACAGTCATTCCAGGGACAAGCAGTACACTAACCCCCATTGATTTAAGTTCAAGGTAATTTATCCTCATGTTCTGCATAGTCTTAATACTTAAAATGTATTTTTTTAGCATTCCAAAGAGTTCTGAAAAATCTTCTAATCGAGATATTCAAAATGAGGTACAAGACTTTTCTGTGAAAAAAATCATCTACTCCAACACCTATAATAAAAGCTGGCAACAAATTAGATAATACTCTCTCTAAGTTAATGAAAAGAAAGAATTGTGTAAGTATTTTTATCTTTGTATATTATTATCAATTCTGCTGTTATCTCACAAAGTGACTGTCTAGAACAAATTCTAAAGTTAACAAAAAATTATTTGAAAATTATTTCTTTATACATTTTTAGTTGATTTGATGACATTGTAATATAGCAAAATTTACAATTTCTTTTTTTTTTTATATTTCCATAAAAAATTATAGTTCTCGTGACTTGAAAATCTTTGCAACTCTTATTTTTGAATCTTATTCAAAAAGTCAATCAGTGAAAACTGGCAACCCTAATATCCATCCTAAATCTGTTTACTTAGTTTCCAAATTGTAAAACCGGTTCAGAGACTGGTATTAATAATAATAATAAAAGTCCTTTACTGTGTACAAACCCAAATGGCCATTGAGAGAAGTCCCTCAGCCTGTTTACAATAAAATAATTATAGTTTTATATCACATGTAATGCGATTATAAAAAAGAAATAACTACATCTATTATTGATTATTGTTACGTGTTTGCTGTCCTTACAAACACCCCACACCATCAGTGGCAGCTGGTGGATTTAGGTTATACAATATCTCAATATTGGAGCATGGAACCCAAGCAATATTTTAAGGCATGGCATGGTACTGATTGAAGAAGTTTTACAGAAAAAAAATTGAGAAAATGTTAACAAAAAATGCGCTGCTCAAGATTTACTTCTAGACCATTAGTGAAATATTTGCAATTTTTTTCATAATCAGAAGGAAAATTTATCAGTTTTTTTTTTTTTAGAAAATTTAATTTCTTTTGTAAAGTTATGATATTTTGAAATTTACACAATGAAGAACTTAAATTTGCAGTGATCTCTCTTAACGCCTTAAATTTCTTTTGGAGACAGTTTTAAACCTTCCCGAACTTTTGCACCACGAACGTCAATATTTCCACTTTCATCATATTTTTTAATTACATTATAAACAGTCTTTGCCACAGATAATTCACATGAAATATCACGTATTGTCTTGCCAGTATGATTTTGCCGAATAATAATGTCACATAATATTTTATCAGTAGCTTTATCGCGCCCCATTCTTTCAAAAAATTAACGAGATACTGGTTATAACAATATAAAAACAATACACACTGCAAGTGACATTTGAGTTTTGAGTTGTCAAGTTAAAGCACCCACTGCATTGTGTCAGTGCCTACTTGTACATGTATTAGATACTCATTGGTACCTTAAATACCAAACACTGTTTATGCTTGTCCCAATAGTTAGTTGTCAGCATATTTCAACATTAAATAACTGAACTAATGGTAATAAAAAAATATAAAGTTAAATTTGAGAAAATCTAAGTTAAAATGAAACCAAATATGTTGTATGTAGCTTTAAAATTTAAAGAAGAATCATCGTACGTATTTAAGTAATCAAGCATGTTTTTGAAAAATAACAGTTTGTCCCAACATATAGTTGGGCTACATCCATGCATGGTCCAGAACTTTCCCTGTACATTCCCGGCCGTTCTTGTACAATTCAAGTTCCATCTATTCAGTGGCGTAACACTGCCCCCTCCTTAAGCCTGAACGTCCTGGTTAGGCAATTCATTGTTCTCTGCATACTTAGCTAGTCTCTTTATGCACCACCTTCATCTTTAACTTTGGAATTTGGTAAATTCGATATACAAAGTCGTTTATTCTGGTGACGACAGTGTATGGTTCTAACCAAGGCGGGTGAAGCTTGGGGGACCTGCCTTCCTTTCGTTGTGGGTTATATAGCCAAAACAGATCTCCCAACTGAAACCCTCCTGATGTGGTCTTAAGACCATAACAGGCCTTTATACGGTCACTTGCTGTGGCAATTCGGTCTCATACCAGCTCATGAATGTTCCTCAGCCTTTCACCAACTTCATCAGTGTAGTCATTTACAGAAAGTCGCTCCTCGTCTGATGTATCAAGTATCAAACACCAAGTCACATGGCTGTTTAATCTCAAGTACAAACTTCACGCGGTGTCTGTTTTGTTGTTTCGGGAATGGAGGCCATAAGGAAGAGGTAAGTGTCGGTCCCAATCCCTCTGATGTTTTTCACTTCAGGTAGCTGCTCCTGCATGGTTTTATTATACCTCTCCACCATTCCATCTGATTGTGGATGAAAGGCTATTGTCCTTGTCTTATGGATTCCCAGTAAGCGACATCTTCTGTAACACCCCTCATTCAAAGTTTCTTCCTTGGTCCGAATACCACTCAAGGAGCATGCCAAATCGACAAGAGATTATCTACCAGAGCTTGGGCGACAGTGACTGCTTCATGGTTTGGTAAATCATAAGCTTCAGGCCACTTACTAAAATAGTCCATGGTAACCCATTTTTATTATTATTAGTATTCCCATCATCCGTTACAGGAAATGGACCAGTTCCGTAGATAGCAATTGTCTCAAAGAGAGCTCCGACGTTATATTGTTTTATTATATTGTCCGTAACCCCTTACTTTGCCGCACAAACTACACATTTGCGGCACCAAGCCTCCACATCTTGGCGACTGTTGATCCAGTAGAATCGTTCCTGTACTATTGTCAGAGTTTTGTTGATGCCAAAATGTCCGCCAGATGTTCCTTATGCATTTCCTGAAGTACTTTTGTTTTAATCATCTCAGTTTTAATCATCTTCAGATGATGCCAACTTTGTTGGCGAAACACGCGTCCAGTGTTTTGATGTTTCGTGGAAAACTTCGTAGTAGAGTGCTCGTGCGCCCGTAAATGCTTTAAAAAATGAAGTTGTAGGGGTTTAAACACTAAAAGCTGACACCTGACTAAATCGATGGCTTATATATAGGTAAACTTCTAAAAAAAGTTGTCCAAAGATTGTCCTGTACAAAAGGGCGTTATTCAAAATTTTCGAATTATTTAGTACGTCAGATAGCCGAGGGCCAGTTCTTTCTTTGGTAAAAATTTGATAATATTCTCTGTAGCCGTTTGGCTGTAAAAAAATAAATTATTTTCAAAAAAGCATTACATCTTATGGCAGACGCAGACTTTAAGAGTCTATATCTCCGTTCGATGCTCGCTAAAAATTAATTCATTTTGCCGTGTTTTTACATTTATCACTCCATTACTCGGAAAGTAGGTCTCAAATCAAAAAAAATTATTCTTAAGAAATTGAAAGCCGATGTTTTCTGACTACGACAGTATTGGTAAAAATATTTTTACGGAAATAATAACTGAGTTATGATTTAAAAATCAACGTAGCTACAGAATATCCAGGCGCTTGGAACTGCCGACTACGATCGCCCTCCCACACCGCACTACTCGCCGATGTCGAGCGTTGCCCATAAGATCTGTAATCTATCGTGAATTGTTTATAATATTTGTAATTAATATTAGCTAGTGTGAATAAATTTTTCTATCTATTAGCTGCATAAATCTTTAAGGGGTAAGTGTGTATTAAATTAATTTTAATAATTTCATACATACCTAGATGAAAATAATTACTCATACAAAACTAACTCTCGAATATAGGCGTTAAAGTTCAAGAAAACCTCATAGATCCAAGCCGAGGAAATTCAAATTAATGCTAGTTTCTTTTTATTGTTATTTTTAGTTTCCGACAAAAAGTTTACAAAATTTTCGTGGTATTAAAAATGTGAATTAAGTTATATAGCGCAAGTAAAATCAAATGCTAATTTTTAAATGTATAGCTACTGCTCTATATTTTCGGAATCATAAATTAATCATTTACAGGGTTAAAACTATGATTGAAGACAATGGAAGTAGTACTACTTCGGATAGCGATATCGAATCGATGCTGAAAATTAGACGTAAAAAGGATACAAAGAAATGCATGTTTTGCCACAATTTGTCTGGGTTGATGATCACAGGTTCTGACAAAACATTGGACACCATAAAAAAAACTCAAAGCTTCGACAAGTTAGCCAAACTGGGGATGATAATTTACAAATAATAATTAAAAGAATCGAGGAAGTTGAAGTAGAGTTACTTTGGTGGCATAAATCCTGTTATTGTTTCTACATAAGTAAAAGAAACATTGATTTGTTGCAACATAAGTATCAGAAGTACAGAACGGAATCTAAAGAAAATATTGTTGGCAAGTTTGCTGGTGATGGTCCTAGAGCATCGGGTGAGACAGAATCCACCTCATCGATCCTGCGAAAAGATCTTTTTGAGATTGAAAAATGTGTCTTTTGCCAAAAAAGGTCTCGTAAGAAAAGATTATCGCAAGTTCTAACTTTAAATATTGAGAAAAAATCAAATTAATTGCCCAGAATAACTCAACTATTTTAAAGTGAATAGGTTCAAATGATTTGATTGCTATGGAGGTAAAATACCATCCACAATGTTTTTCGGCAAAGTGGTCAAAATACACAGCAGTAACAAAATCTTCAGGCTTACCATAGTGTCTCATGCGCTGACCATGAAAATATTGTGGAGAACAAACTTATTGAAAAATTAAAAAATGGTTTCTCTAAAAACAAGGAATACTCGATAACCACAATTTTTAAAAGGTACGGTGCATTAGTGGGTGCAATGTCTAAAAGAAAGTTACTGGATACGATAAAAAATCATTTCGGAGATGCAATAAAGGTGGTGAAGTCCCAAAAAGCGAATGAATCAGATAGTATTATGTCATCTGAAATTTCTTCAGACACCAATCACAGGGTGTGACACCACTAGTCAATTTTCTGGTATCGGTAAAAAAAGTAGTTGGAAAGTCTATCTTATATCTTCCAAATTATTTGATCCTATTGAAACAGCTAATTTTGACGACATCTTGTTCAAAGAAGTTCGCACATTTGTTTTAAGATTATATACAAGCAACGAAGAGATATCCTCAGTAAATAATTTACGTGGTATACTAGCAGCTTCAAAAACACTGGAAAAATTACCGCCGACAGAATACAGTTTAAAACAGCATTGCTTACGGGCTCATTACCAAACCACCATTTGGCTCAATGCTTTTAATCCTGTTATAAACCCCCTAATGTGTTAGAATATGGTTGGCAACTTATCAATGGTAAACTGGTACCCTTATTTCAAACTCTTCCACCTTTTCCATAAGATCTGGCCATCTTAGGCAGCTGCGGATGTAAAAAAGGTGATTATACTTAAAAGTTATAATTTTTTTCAAAGAAAACAATCATTTTTATTTTCAGATTGTAAATATAAGTGGTGCAGCTGTAAAAAAAAAAAAATCCCGTGCATCGGATCTTGTCGTTGCATGGGTCAGAAATCATGTTCAAATGTTTCCTCAAACGAAAATAATATCGAAATAATTGAAGAAAATATGTCTTTTGAGGATGAAAGCGGTGAAGACTTTTGCGAAATTTATTTATTTTATGTTTATGTATTTTAAATCGTTACTCCAAGCAGTTATTTTTTATAAAACACTATTGTAAATAATTAATTAATACGCACAGTCTGGGGCGACGTGCGGAAATCGGTCGGAGGACCGGTTTGAGTCTAAGCGCCTGGAGTTGTAACGTTGGTTTTTTAATCATAACGGGTTATTTCCTTAAAATTTTTGCATGTAGTAGTCAAAAGCTCGGTTTTCAATTTCTATTTTTTTTTGATTTGAGACCTACTTTCCGTTTGAAGTGAGAAATGTAAAAACACGGCAAAATGAATTAATTTTTAGCGAACATCGAACGGAGATATTATAGACTTTTAAAGTCTGCGTTTCCCATAAGATGCAATGCTTTTTTGAAAATAATTTATTTTTTTACAGCCAAACGGCTACAGAGAATATTATAAAATTTTTACCAAAGAAAGAACTGACCTTCGTCTATCTGACGCACTACATAACTCGAAAATTTTGAATAACGCCCTTTTGTACAGGACAATTCTTGGACAACTTTTTTTGGAACTTTACCTATATATAAGCTATCCATATAGCTAGGTGTCAGCTTTTAGTTTTTAAACCCCTACAGGATGAACATTTTCAGTCTCTGAGCTCTCTACTATCGTCAGTGTTATCTTCACATCAAAGGTTTCCCACCCACTTCCTTCATGTTGTTCAAAGAAATTATCATTGAATCGAAAGCAATTTTGTTTCATGCAAAGTTTAGTGAGTTGAAGATAGTCTTTCACTACATCTTGACAGAGTAGATCCTTAAGGTAGTCCAAGGTCTGTTATATTGGAACACTTGGAAACAATGAAAAACGCCAAGGAAGATCAAAATTTCACCTTCTTGCAACCGAATATTTTTCACCTTATTAATGAAATCATTGGAATTAATCATAGAGAAACTAGGTGATGCAATAGGTACATTTTCGACCTCCTCTGTTAACAATTTTGATAGGTGGTAAGTTGGCGATCCGATTGCTGAAACAATAGCACGTACCGACTTTCCTGGTTTATGTATCTTATGTAAGTAGTACAATCTAGGTACACTTGAATTAGATACATGTAACCTTCTATTATATTGTTCATTGTTCTCAAGTGTTCCAATACCACAGACCTTGGACTACCTTAAGGATCTACTCGAATTAAACAGTCTCAGTCAAGATGTAATAAAAGAATATCTTCAACTCACTAAACTTTGCATGAAACAAAATTTCCTCGAACAACATGAAGGAACAGCAATGGGTAACTCTTTGTCACCATTCATTGCCAGTCTCTTCATGAATAGATTCAAGATAGAAGCAAAAGAAGAATTCGAGTATTTCCCCAAGGTTTGGCTTAGGTATGTGGATGATATTTTTGCAGTGTTTGATACAAAAATCTCTGATATTGACAACTTTGTTTCTAAATTAAACAGTCGTTTCGCGTCAGTTAAATTCACATTTGAAATTAAAAACTGTGGACAACTACCATTTTTACATGTATTAATAATTAGAAATAGTGAAAATGAGTTAGAACTTGATATGTACAGAAGAGATACCAGTATTCTAGGGTATATCCCTAAGGACTCTCACCATTGTGCTCAACACCAAATGGCGAGTTTTAATTTTCAAGTCCTTCGTCTATTAAGCTTCCCCCTCAATAAGGAGAGGTTTGAAAAAGAAAAGGCATTGATTAAAGATATAGCTGTAAATTATGGATATTCTGTAAGTTTAATTGATAAAATAATTAGGAAAAGAAAAATTTAATGTGTCATTTCGAAATTCCTCGATCTTTCAAAATAAAAGAGAAAATCCGAAATTTGTATCGATGCCATTTGATCCTCTATTCACTCGTGGTATTGATAAGACTTTGAAAGATATTGTCAGATTGAGGTAGGTGTCTCCACCACATGTCCCGTAGGTGACTTAACGTACGTCACGATGGGGTTGACCACCTCGTCGCTTCTTACATTAGTTTAGGTTAATATGAACCAACATTAAATGTTCAGGTATTAAAATGTACATAAAATAATTTAAATATGACTCTCGTGACCGTGGAAAGGTGTTATTAGTATTTTTGGTTGATAAGTGAAGGGGGACAAAATAAGACATAGGCTATAACAATTTAGAATACATTTATTGAACGGTCATTAAAACAAATACAAATAGATAAAACATACTTACACCTAATAACCCACAATTCACACTACACCCCGGCCAGGCCATCCGCCTGGGCAGAGGACGTGTCACCACAAGGGCACCCTTTTTTTTCAAGCCACAACCCCAGAAGCAACTGCCTAGCATTTCTACTTTAATTCTTGAACTGCCTTCACTTTTCCTTAGTCAGAATTTGGAAACTTACTTTGGCTGGCCATTGTTATAATTTACACTGTATCATCAACTTTCTTTATCATTGTGAAATGCTCTACTTTATATCACATGTTTTAATAATCATATACTGGGTGTTCTAATAAAAAGATCTTCAAAGTTATTAATTAATGCAATTTACTATGATGGTATATCCTTCTATGTGACAATATGGGTATGACAGTGGTTCATTCACCGAAAAATAAACTACAACAACTTTTAGGCAATTCGAAAGACAAAATTGAAACAAACGAAAAGTCGGGGATTTACGAAATTAGCTGTAAGAACTGTAATCAATAGTATGTTGGACAAACTAGATGATCAATTCAAACTAGATTCAAAAAGCATATGACCTATCTTAAATATGGTAGATTTGATAAGTCTAGTGTTGCCCAACATGCATTTGAGAACCATAAAATAGATAAAAGCATATGACCTATCTTAAATATGGTAGAATTGATAAGTCTAGTGTTGCCCAACATGCATTTGATAACCATAAAATAGATATTAGCAATTTAAGATTAATTAGGAATGTAACAAATACTAGATAGCTGGATGCATTTGAAAGCTTGGAAATCACAAAGTGTAAAAATAATATGAATAGTCACAGAGGGCCAATCCCAAATAGCCCACCTTATTGGTTAGTGGCCCAATGTTCACAGAACCGTGACAATAGTTAAAGTATAAATAGGGTACGTTGTTAGCATAAGGTTAGTTTTAATCATCTCCAGATGATGCCAACTTGGTTGGCGAAACGCGCGTCGAGTGCAGTATATGATGTTTTGCCGTTTCATGGAAAATTACGTCAGCGTTATAGACCTATTAGTTTGTTGTCAACCTTTTCAAAATTAAATGTAATTATTATATGTAGAAGATTAATAACATTTTTGGAATCCAACCCCTAATATAATTAACAATTACCAACATGGTTTCCAAAAGGGCAAATCAACGATAACTGCGATATTTGCCTTGTTGAGAGAATTTTACATTTTCTAGATAAGGGTTCTCTTGTCCATGGTGTCTTGCTTGACTTGTCAAAAGTTTTTGACTGTGTGAATCATGGTACTCTTCTAGATAAGTTGGATAGAATGGATATCCATAGTATAGCCTACAATTCGTTCAAATTTTACCTTTTCAACAGGACACAAAAAGTTTGTATAAAACATAATTCAGTCGAATACCTTTCTGAATTCTGAAACTAGAACTGTCTATCCTAGGGTACCACGGGGCAGTTTTCTTGGTCCAATCCTATTCATTTTGTATGTCAATGATTTAACAAATATCATAATGACCCATTTATAAATACTAATTATGCAGACGATACAAATAGTCTGATTGCTGAGCAAAACTATGATGCTTTAACATTAACAACTACAAATTCAGTACCACAAATAGCAAGCTGGTTCCAAAAAAACTCATAACTGTTAAATGCTAGCAAAACAAATTGCATTCTGTTAGGCACAGTCGACATGTTAACAATTTTCCTGAGACATCAATGTTAATAACATAGGTTACCAGTGATTTCAGAATTAACTAGACAAATAATTCCCTATTCATTATAAAGGAATTGTTTAGTTTTGCTGCAACTTGAGATATCCAACTATTAAAACAAGGATGAAGCTACTTCTTTATTTATTAGTATAATCAATATCAGTAGCGTAGCGGAGGGTGCTAAAACCAAATTAGACAAAAATTCAAATTTATACATACTGATTTCTCTCCTAAAATGGCTTTAAAATAATATTAACGACATTGCTTTTTTCAAGAAATAAATAAAATGGTGTTCCGTTTACTGTATAACTTACCACCGAAAAATAAACAAGCAATAATTACAAGTTATTTTCTCAGTAACAGTATGGGTGAATATTTTAAATAATACTAATTAATAAAGTTAATTACATTATAATTTCAAACAGGAATTCAGAAGGCATTGATACATATTAATTTTTCTCCTAATTTGGCTTTAAAATAATATTGTAACAGCCCAACCCCTCCCCCCCCTCCCCACACTTATACTCTGATCACTACGGCACCAGTGTGACACTACATCCCACACTCGTATATATTTTGATTTTATTAATTTGATTAGTTAATTAATTCCCCTTTTGATAAGTCTTACCTGGTCGTGAAGCGACAGGTAATACTTAATTAGCCTTTTCGTGATCGTCTAGTTTTAGTGGTAGGACCCCAAATTTGTTACATTCATTGTGTGATTGTAACCTTTCAGATACGTTTATAAAGTTTGGTGGTACTTCGTTTCTTTAATGAATAATTTGATTTAATTTGATTACCTACTTTTGTCAATTATTATGAACCTTAATCTGCAGTGCATTGATATAAGTGTTTAACAATGAAAAGTATAAGTAAGATTTAACTTAATTTTTATCATTACTTGTTTGCTTAGAATTCACTTTTGTATCTGAAAATAGACATAAGTCAAGGAAATTCAAATAACGTTTTAACAGATTTATTTTTGCACGTAGACAACTGTCTATAAGAAATACATTTCACATTTACCTAATTGAACCTGCAATGCAACAAAACTTTGTTACACGCAGCGGAAACTTCTGCTTTGTAAGGTAAATGACATATGTAAAACCTTAAATATGGATGCAAGATAAACTTCTCTTGGATGAAGTACCCCAACGTCCTCTGCCAAGACTACTTTTCTGACCGGTAAAATGCTGCATACCAGTCTAGACACAAATAATGTTGCAAATATTCGTTGTGACCAATTGTTTGTTAGGCTTGTCGAATGCACCCAGCCGTCAAGGCTCATACCAAGGTGAAACGAACTACCTCGTAGTGTTTTGTAAAAGTGTTGGCAGGCGTCAATTGCATCCAGAGCACACGTACGTAGGCGATGGTCATAAAACATTAAACGGAGCGCCGCTGGGTGTTTACCACCAGACTCCTTGTCGCGAGACAAGGTCCCGTGGCCAACACCTCAGAGGGTAGAATGAAATAGCAGGTTGAGTTATGTACATATATCCAGCTACACTTAACAGCCGACCGCTCGGATACAGGGAGTGAAATTTGATAAGTTACATTGCAGATCCAACTGGACTCTTATTTATTATTTACATATCGGATTCTTAAACCTGACCTAACATTGATACTGAAATATAGACGAAAATTCCAACCACTGATAACTGATCTTATTTTAGTTAATATTGAATTTAGTAATTATTTATGGAAAATGTGTTTATAAAACTTCTACCTGTCAATCATTTGGTACCACCGTGCAAAACCTATAAAAACCGTGACCCCAAGCATATAGAGCCGTACTTTGATTAACGTTGCCATTTTATTCGTAACAGAAGAAACTAGTTGAATTTAATGAAATTTAGTAAGCTCGCGTACAGAGAGAATGGCAACGCGGTATAAAACTTATTTAATGGCATTCTTACCTATTCGTGGACACACGGAGAGTTCTGCAAGGTCTGCTCCCCCCGGGTTCTTGAGTAACCCCTGAGTTACTCGTCTCCATGTCGGCGGCGGTGTCGGTGGTTATTATACGCTAATGAGGCGTGGCTCTCTGTACCGGTGGATAGCTATAGCTCGGAGGCAGGACCATTCTCTCAGTTCCCGATTCTGAAGAATTAAAGTGTATTGCCTAGGGCTATCAAATACGTGACCTGAAGTACAGCTATGCCACGGAGAGCTGGACAATCTCTTCATTCCCGATTCCTAAGAATCAAAGCGTATTGCCTAGGGCTGTCAGAGATGTGACCACGACTCTACGCCGTCTCGCGTATTTATATGATTTCCCGTGAGGGAGTCTGTCGTTCAAGTATGTGAGCTTGACGGAGATGGCCAAACGCTAGTTACCTTATTGGGATCTTCGAACGAGAATCTAACCCACGGTACTTAAGGTGCAAAGTGCCATAATTACACGTCGCGCTCTCAGCCATCGACCCCAATTCTTGGTAAAATCTCTAACAACCTTACGTATCTGCTTTTATTTGTTTACATTACACATTCTCGGCTGAGATTTTTATACAGTTTTGTCAAAGTTTTAAAATATTTAAATGCATACTGTGTGTTCTTTTATTAGGAATAATTTAGAATTTAATTTTAAAGTAATCGAATAAATACGTTTTTCTGCCAAAATTATAAGAAAATGATTTAAACTTTTTATATAATGATTAATTTGGAATTTAATGAGATAAATGCTTGGACATAATATAGTTTTATGTGAAAAATATAAAAAAATATCCAGGATGAAGGAGCCCAGGGATGAGATGCCTCAATATCAAAGACATAGTTTTTTTCGAGAAATAAATGTTATTACATAAATACACAGAAAAGAAGGAATAGTTACAATAATCTTTATTTTGTCAGTAAGAATATGCATGAATATTTTATATAATGCTAATTAATAAAGTTTATTACAACTTCAAACAAGACAAAACATTTTTCTTTATAGCAGGTAAATGTATTTGTTAAAGCACACAATAAGAATATTTTCTACAAAATTTTACAAAAAGTTAACACAAATATTATTTATATAAAAAACAAAGTTAATATTGAAATAGCTTTTTTATTAATAAAAAAATTAATTAAAGTTTGGTGAATTGGTCGTCATTTCGTACTCGTTCGTTCAACCTATAAATGGTACCTAAGTACATATGAACTATAAAATAAATCACATTAAAATGATATCATTTAATAGGCAAGGAACAAAATGTATAGATAAACTATTGTATTTATTTGTTATTTAGAATTTTTAATTTAGCAACTATCCTATGTTTGTTGTTAAAACCTATTTTACAAAGCAACTTGCATTTTTTAAATAGTTTGCATTGCAACATATAAAAGTTGTCTCGAAATAGAGATGTACTTGGCAATTCAGGCACTGCAATTGTATGATATAATATTTTCCTTTTCTAAATAATACTTTGATTAAAATGTTTATTCCCTTTGCAATTCAAGTTGGTTTTTATTTAATTATATTACACAATTTTAGAATTAAAAATTATATATATATATATGAATGTCTAAAGTTTACATCTTTAGGAGACAGTAAATCCACATTTGCACAATACTAATATAAAAACAATTTTTCTATCCACTCACAAAACAACTTATAGAAATATGTTGTTTTTATAAGTGCTTACAATTGTATAATTTACTTCCAAAACACAAAAGGTAAAAGTATTCAATATCTTCAAGAATATCATAAAAACAACATTGATAACTGGAGAACCATATCGGGTAAAGAATGTAAGAGAGAGTGCTTTTAGATAAAAATCCTTAACTTTATAATTGTAATGTTTGTCTGTTTTATTTTGACTTGTCTTATACTTAATTTTTATCTTATTATGAATTGTCTAATTACTTATGATGTTATGACTTGTACCATACAAATTTTGTCTCTGGTATAAAATTCTATTCTATTCTATTCTATTCTAATGCCTAAAGAGTACGTAATAAATTTTACGACTCGTGATTTATCTGTCTACCACAATAATTAGAATGACGGGTTCCTCACTACCTGATTTTTATACCTAAGCTACCTGCCTACCAGCGAATACAGTTTTTGGGCACCTATTGGTCATTAGAACGTGTTCTGAAAGTGAAATGTACTATGACTCGCTTTAAATAAAATGAACTTTTCAAATAGGCTTAATCTAATCTGCAAGAGAATGAAAGAAAAGGCTTAACAACAATGCTGAGTATATTCTGTGAATTAAAACAATTAAAGTGAATGGCGGTTACACAAAACAAACAACAAAAAAATGGTTGAGGTGCTTACGGTCGAAAATCCTTGGTGCAAATTAACAAATGCGGAAAAGCCAGTACAAAGTTTTGATCTATCTTACCAATAAAATACAATATGCAGTCCGGGTCCAAAATAAGGGGTACAAAAAAAAACAGCTCTAGCATACGATATAAACAACACTGCACAAGGGGAGCGGGGTTCACTTGACATGTGACTTAAAATTTTGCGAAATGAAAAATGACAAAAAAAATGTTGAAGAGTTAGTCGTGTTTTGACGGTGAACGCGAATTTGAATCTGGAATCTTGGTGGTAGCGTGGGTGACATGACTGTAACTCAGACTTGACCTGACTGGCCCGATGTCTTTTTTTTACCCCTCAGTAAACCGGTGTCTGTCTTCGGTCGAACATGCCAGAAGCTTTCTTTAAAATTGTTAGTTGGTTTAAGGAGTAATGGAAATTTCCATGCTGGCAATCCTAAACTGTAATGTTTGCTGTACTGAGTGTTTGGCGTGTTTGAGTATATTTTATTTATATGAGTTGAAATTGTATTCTTCGGTAAGATAGTACGCGGTTCTATAACAGTCCCACTAGAAATTTATAGTTTGGAGTGCACATCCACCCTACATGGCCTACTACTTATTTTTTATTTGATTCTATTATATACCTAAGAGCTCCCAATTTTGTTTTCTAAATCCAAAGTTAATAATATTCAAGCATTGTTCTTTTAAGTCATGTAATATTTGGAGATAACACGTTCCTTACTTAAAATTGGCATATCGTTTTAGGAACTACTAATTTATTTGCATAATTTTTATATGTAATATATATATATATATATATATATATATATATATATATATATATATATATATATATATATATTTTTTTTTTTTTTTTTTTTTTTTTTTTTTTTATAGCCCGAACCAGAACAATTAGTTGGAAAGGAAAAGAAAAGAAGAAAACTGGATGAAATAGTTTTAGGTTTGTCAGCTGCAAAGGAACAATCCTTGTTCCCTGAACCGGCCAAAAAACCCACAGTAACTCCAAGTGTTACTGTGACCCCTACCTCTGCCCCAGTAAGCAGCTCTCACAATCCTTCCCAAAAACCATTTACCATTACTGTTACTTCTGTTCCTTCCTCAGCACCTTCAAACAGAACTAGTACCATTCAAAATATGTTACCATCTTTATCAACTAATAGCAAGGATAGCTTTTCAACTTTCTTAGCTCAGGCAGAACAACAAAATCTAATGCTTAAAAAGCAACAACAACAACAGCGTAAAAGTTACGAAGCCATGATTGCGGACATAGGAAAAGTGTCTGATTTTAGTTCTAAGGTCAATTCTTATTCTCATGAAGCCAAAGTTAATAAATGGTTGGCCGAACAGAATGCTGCGTTAGCAGAGCAACCTTTAGGAGCGGATTATTTATCACCTAGAAGGAGAAGACCTAGAGTTGATCCTACACTTCTGGATTGGAAAAAACTTACTGGAGATGAAAATGTGGCTGTTATTCATAGAGTAACAGGGAAGAAATTGACTGGCCCTAAGGCTCCGACATTAAAACGTTTAGGCCAGTGGCTTATGGAAAACTCTATGTACGATATTGATCCAAAATGGTCTGAACTTGTTAAGGAACGAGGCAACTTAAGTCACGATTTACAAAAGAGATTACCTGGACAATCTAGCAGTAAAAATAAGAATATGCCCGGTCGACCACCCTTATTAGCCAGCCCTACAGGCTCTACTTCAAGTGTCAGTTCTGCTAATTTGACCACTTCTATGCCCTCAAGTATATCATTTCCCTCTTTAAATAGTTCTAATTTAGCGGGTCTAAATTCAAATTTACTAACTGGTTTGTCAGGTTTAGGACAATTCGATCCAAAAACAAATCCTTTATTAATGCCTTTTTCTGGTTTATCCAATATGGGTACTTTAGGCTCCATGGGAGGGCTAGGAACTTTAACAAACATGAACTTATTTGCAAATCTGGCTGGCCTGGGTTTACCTGGCTTGGGAGGTATGGATGCTGCAACATTGGCTAGTACAACTGGAGAATCAAATAAAAATTCATCCAGTAAAACTAGTATCAGCACAAATAAACCGCAAAAACCTCAAGAGGCTCACAGTTCCAATAAAAGTCAGTCAAATTCAAGCAGTTCCATATCAACGACTAACCCATTTCCTTTCTTTTTCCCCAATCCAAGTTTATTGTATACTCCCCTCGGCTTGGGTGGTTTAAATCCTTTTACTCTGCAGCCAGGCATGTCGGCAGCATATGATTCTCTAGCACAACAGTGTGGTTTGTTAAATGGTAGTTTAAATCCTGCTGCATCTTCTAACTCCAGTTCTAAATTAAACAAATCCAATGCCTCTAGGCCGCCTTCATTATGTACTACAACCACAACAACTTCAAGCCAGAATAAACCTGCAAGATCTTCTAGTCGAGATGCACATCTGCAACAATTATTACTTCCCCCAGATACTCAGATACTGGAGAGTATCTCAAAAGCGGCCACTTCTTTAGATGTGTCCCTAAAACAAAGTAAAAGTGACAAAAAAGAAGATAAACGAAAAGCCCTGGAGAGTTTGAGGGGTATGTTGCCAACTGATTTTTCAAGTTCTATAAAAGATAAAAAGACGGGAATACCTGGATTGGCTGATTTTACAAAGCTTTTAGAAGCCCAGGTGAGTCAGAATACCAGCAAAAAGACACATGAACTGCAAATGAAGGAAGCCTTAGAACAGTTTAGCAAATCTAATGCAGAACTCATGGCTAAAGCTTTAGCTGAAGAACAAACAAAGTTGATGCTGAGCAAAAGACCTAGAGAGATATGTGATTTTTCACCTGCCGAAGAAGGCCTGCAATCTAACAAGAAAATGAAAGAATCGCCTGATAAATCTCCTGTAAGTATACCAATAGCTCATGTAATAAATGAGCAAGAAGGGGTGGATATAGAAACCTTACTTCCACCTTCTACTGTAGTGAAATCTTCTAATTTGAGTCCTGTGAGGATAGATGTGAAGGAAAAGTCACCAGAACCTGTTATAGAAGATCCAACATACCCTGATATCTCTGAAAGTAAGGTAAGACAATATTTTAAAAATCTTCCTTGTAAATAGTTTCACACGTTTTAAAATTGAGATGTAAGGCGAATAATTTCTAAAACAGAACATTTTTTAAATTTACCTAAATTCCACGCCTTTTTCACAAATATTGCAAACATTGCATTAAAAAATTTGAATTTTCCTCAAAACTCGATGGAAAATATTTCTTTTGCATTTATGCCCGTAAAAGTATAGAACCAGCGGCGGCTGGTGTATTATAGGATATGCCAAATCTAACAATAATTGAAGCATGGGATCCATACCATATTTTAAGATATAACTACCAGCCTGCCGACATGATGTTAAATTACGGTAATTATATTTTTCGGTAATTTACTACGGTAAGTAGTGGTTTCAGAGCGCTCCAACAATAATCGTTTTAAATGTTGTAAAACAAGACAATTCCTACATTTTGTGTACATAAAATGTTATGGTATAAATCACAGATGCTGTATATCAAAATTTAAAAATAAAATACATCTAGTTAAAGGCAATCAGCTTGTTTGCTGTGAAGATGATATTTACGCTAGTGACCGTGACGATGAAAAGGATATATTAGAAAAACAATACAAGACCTCACCGAGGACAGCGAGATGAAAAACAATTATATTAAAAAAAATTAAAGCTGGCCATGAATCTTTTCTTCAAGAGGCTATGAAAAGAGAAGAAGAAATGGGTGAGTTATTAAAACAACAAGAACTTATCATACAAGAATTAAATAAGCATATAAATGACTTAAAAAAAGAGTTGGACATTGTAAACGAAAAAATAAACACTACTGTTAGTACACAAACAGTTTTTAAAATTAATAAAAACGCTGTCACTCTTACTGATCAGGAATGTGTCACATATAAAAAATATTCTGGTAATAAAAAACAGAAACACATTGTGAAGTTAATAACTTACAAAAGAATATAAATTGCAACAAATCACAAGTTATACAGATTGACAACAAAAATGTAAATGTGAATAAATATTTTTTTAAAAACAGAAGTGATCCACGTAAAAGACATTCTGTTATTAATAGATGGTATTAACATAAATTCACAAATTAGGAGATTTCATATAGATTTGAATCTAATCTATATGAAATTACTACAGTGAAGAAACCCGGTGCACTTTTGTGCCAAGTATTCGAAAATATTGAACTTTTAGCTAAAAATTTTATTTTTAGAATTACTTCTTTTAGTTACATATGTGACAAACTAAAATTATGTGCTCATACAAATGTCTTTTTTGGATCTGTTCTGTATTGTAACCAGTTTTCTCTGCTAAACGAACATATTTATAAGTTTAATATAAGAGTATACGAATTATTAAACAAATTTAATTCATATACTGAAGGCCATTTTAATTTTGTTGAGATAAATATTTAACAAGTCGAGAAAATTCATCAATCGCATAGCTGCTTCTAATATTGTGGATTCTATATTTGCTACCAAACGTTTATCTAAAACATTAACATTCCTACCATTGACGCAAATGATGACTTTTCCAGCTCTGCGGCAAACCAGAAATCACTGAATCTTGTATCTGATGCAGTAACTTTAGATGATAGTGTCGATAGGTCAGAAACGTTATCGTCTACTTTTTTTATACCCACGGCTTTCACAAATATCTTCTAGCATGAATTAAAATTTACCTAGAAAAAAGTCAGTTGATGGGACTTCTAAAAAAATCTGGATTAACTAGCAACTCCTTTAATGTTTTTCGTTTAAATGTACAATGTCTTAGAAACAAACTAAATGAATTTAATGTATTTCTAATGGAAAATAATTTTGACCTTTTATGTATTAATGAGCATTGGCTGGATGATGACGTAAATTTGAATGATTATATTTTAGTTTCAAGTTTTTGTAGGAAAACTACCATTCATTGTGGTGTTGCTATTTTCTGTTGGAGAAGATATATGTTCTCCTATCATACATATTAACAAACTCTCTGTCGACTTATACTGTGCATTGGCTAGTGTTGGCTGTGAACATTTTATTATTGTAACTACATACACATCCCCGTCAGGGAATTTTGATATATTTTTGCAAACAATTTCGTTCATTCTAGATTCTATTATACCAAAAAATAAAAGCATAATATGTACTGGAGATTTTAATGTTCAGTTTCAAAATCTTGACAAACATACACATGCACTTATTAATTTATTCAGCTTGTTCGGTTTCACTGCTTATAATAATTTGCCAACGCGTCAGCTTAAATGTCTAAACAATATATTTATAAATTTTTCTAACTATAGTTGCATATCGAACACAATTTATCCTAAATTGTCTGATCACTTTGGCATAAATTTAAGTGTAAACAATTGCAAACCTCCTCTAATTTTAACGAAGGTAACCTACAGACCTATTACTGATATAGGTTTATATCAGTTAAACACTTATTTGCAACAGATTGATTGGTGGTTTGTAAACGATTTGTCTTTAAATATTGAAGAGCACCACCCTGTATTAATTTCAGTTAGAGTTTCCGCGAACTAGAGCGTGGGCGGCAAGTTAAACAAAACACACAGTTGATTCCTGGAGAATGCTCTGGTAGAGGGGATAACTGCGATAACGGGGCTTTTTCGGCAGCTGCTTGCGGGGAGCGGGGCACTTTTAGAGAAAAACTTGAATAGTAAGTAAGCGACGGGCGTCCTGAGTTTTTGTGTGTAGTTCCTGAGTGTTACCAAAGGTAGGAATTTTAAATAATACTTTGCTGTTTGTTACTCACATCCAATATTTGTATTTTATCAAACTGTTTAGTTTTTTTTTTTTATTTAATGTGTTCGGCTAAGTATTTTTTGTGTTTGTTTATTTTTTATTTTGTGTTACTACCTCAAATATGTATTTTATTTGTGTCGAATGGATACTGATGGATATAGTAAATGTTTTAATTAATTTTCTGTTCTGGTTATCAGTACATTGTTAGTTTTCATTTGAATGGGCCTTGTTGAACGTACTAACGATTTTCTCCCGTGCTTGACCAAACATCTAGTGCATTATGCCTTGATTTTTGCTCAAAACCCTCAACTCATAGCTACGAGTTCCAGTACTGGGGCCTTAGTACCTTCCGACTAAGTGTTTCAAGTGCGAATGTGAGACTATAACTACTAGAACAGGAAAAATACATCAAGCTCAAAATGTTTCAGTATCTTTTCGATGTTTTGAATTGAGATCGGGGTTTGTCTGCCGTGCTCTTTTCCCCGTGAATTCAAGGTCGAGTACGGCACTTTTACTGCTTACTCTTTGCACTATTTAGTATTATTGTTTTTTTTTTTTTTATTTAAACGTTTATTGGCTGATTTCCGTTTACTGTTTAATAAATAAGTAGGTGTTTCTAATATGATGTCGTGTATTATTTCTTTACCTCAAATCTCCCTGTAATGTGACAGCATCCAGTGCATTCTACATAAATTTTAAATTATATATGTTAAACACGTAGAGGTTTATTTTAGACGATTACTGCCAAATAAAATAAAATAAACCATGGCTTGTAGAGACCTGGGTAAGTTACACTACAGATTTTGGTGCCGTGACCAGGATGCATGTTAGGTGAAATCACCGTGGAGATTTGAATTAATCTTGTAATTTTCGAATGCATCTAAAAGGAAACAAAACATAAGCTGCATAAGAGGTTATAGAATTATGAGACGGGCGCGGACTGCATTCCTATGATTGTTTATTGTTATGATTTGGATTCCGGCACGATTGGTCGTTGTTGCTAGTAATGTGCTACAAAGAGTTTGTTTAAATAAGATGAGTTTATGATAATATTGTAGCTAGAAAATTCGTTTGCGTTTTATTTAAATGTGTTGATGAAATAAAATTACATTTCGTCAACTCAGTTGTTGCTGTTGAAAATAATTTTTATAACAGGGAGGACAACTAAAAGTGCAAAGAGGATTTAAATTAAGTAGTAACTAATTCTATTAAGTGTGATTCTGCAAGATATATTAATTCGCAGGAAAAAAACAAAAATGGGGGATGCAGAACCTAATAGTCCTTTGGAACGGAGAGAAGGACACGAGTTGATTCCGTCGCGAAAAGGGGAAATCGGAGAACTGCGTGACTTGGTGCAACAACAAGCCAAGCTGTTGGAGTCCTTTATCCGGCAACAGGCAATTACCAACGAAGGTCTGATGCGAACCATTGGACAACCCATGGTGGACAACACCGCCAGCGCTGTGTCACCACCATTTTTCAACAGCGTGAACAATCATATTTCATCAGCTGTGGTAGCTACTCCTGAATTTGAGCCGGAAGGAACCGACTCAAATGCAAGTAACCTAAATATAGATAATGCAAATGTGTTATCTAGTACTGAAGGTTTGGGGAACGACTGGAAGCGAGTCGCTTTAGCTTTAACAACTAAGACGCCTCAATTGGCGGTAGAAAAACCTAGTTTTCGCAATCCAGAGTCCCAAAACCCCGTACTATTTCTAAGTAAATTAGAGAGGTATGTACGATCCGTCGGAGCCTCAGCTTCTGAAAGTTTGGAAATTATTCAGGACTGTTTAGCAGGCCCGGCAGCAGACTGGAGAGACATGCAAAAGGAATCCTGGACAACGTATGATAATTTCCGTCAGAGTTTTCTCGAGTTTTATTGGTCAGAGGAAAGGCAGTATTCTGAACGGGTACATTTAAACGAGATGAGGTATTCCGCGGACAAAAGAGCATCTATGACTGAATATTTTTTGAGGCAGGTTAACGCATTCCGACTTTTTTCACCACCAATTTCCCGAAATAATTATTTTATCTGACGTTATGAGCCAACTACCTGCCCATGTTCAGTCCTTGTGGGCTACTGTTTCCAACCGGACCACGGCGACAGCATTAGAATTTCTTGAACGACAGGTTTCGGAAAACGTTCGCGAAATCCCGTTAATAAACCAAATCTGGTTGCTTCAATTGATCGTTATCATTATCGTCGTGGAGACACTTTGTCAGAGGGCACAATTAGTAATGTCCCTACTTCAACAAACCCTGTCGGAAATTATTCCATTCCACCCCCTCCAATATGTACCGTTTGCCGCTGTAATAGACGGGAACCCTCGGGAAACCTGAATGGAGAGAAGTAAGGAGGGACATTCTCTCCAATAAAATTCCAAACACCTCCACCACTTATTGTCCATTTATTAAGTTTGTCCCTGAAGGCTATGTGTGTAATCTAGGCGTCGCACATGCAAAAACGGACATTACTTATGTCTTAAATCTGTTCCCTTGTGACCCAATTGGTTATACCGATTATAAACTGCTCTATACTAAAGGTTTTGATCTACTTCTGAAGACGGGTTGGATCATGGGTACACCTTTGGATTGTTCAGGTGTTGGGTTAACAGGACCTATACAATATGTTGAATATGCCAGAGACCTTGACACACTCTCATACCAAACCGTACCGCATGACGCCAATCAGTCAATTGTCGCGTTAGCTCAAGTCCCCGGACTCAACTCGGAACAAGACGTTTTTCGAATGTTGCCACATATTACAATAAAATGCTGTGATTGTGATCTACTTGCTCTCATTGATTCGGGATGTGAGGTGACGTGCATAAATGAGGAGTATTTTAGTAAATTGAGGAATCTTGAAGTCGTACCTATTTTACCAGTGTCATCTACACATCTACGCGGTTCTATGGGACAACTCAGTACCCGCATTCGGCATCCGGTGTGGTTAATATTCTCCATGGATGGTGTGCCACACGGTTTGGATCACGCGTTCCTGGTTGTCAAAAATTTGGTTAGACCTGTGATTTTTGGTATTGATTGGCTGTCTAAGGTAAATGCTAAAATAGATTTTGTCCAGAATTCTATCACTCTTGGCATTAGGGGCGAATATTTCGTTATCAGTTTCAATGTAAGAGCCCCATGCTTAATCGATGCATCACCTACAAATGTACCTTTCTTTGACTCGGTAACCCTTACGGTTGATGCCCAAAATGGAATCAGTTCAGACACCAAAGCCGCAAGCCCGAAATTTAATTTAGCAATGTACATAAATTCGGTCGAAGAGTTGTCCGAAAAATTGATTGACTTAAATACAATATCGGAGGTACAGAGGCAACAACTGCGACAGGTGTTATTAAAACATCGGAGCGTATTCAACAAATACCCGGGGGGAACTAATAAATATGTACATGAAATTAAAATGATTGATAAAAGCCCATTTGTAAAAAGACCATATCCTATTCCATTTAGATTGCGTTCCGAAGTTGATGCCATTATCAGGGGCGTGCGGTGAGTTTTGATACAGGGGAAGCAGTTTGTGATATAGAGTGATGGGTAGCACGAGGCCCCGAGCGAAGCAAGGCAAAAATTATTTTAAGAAAAGGGACGTAGCTTCCGTATACTCATTTTAAAAAAAATGTCGAAAGCTGCAAAGTTATGACATCTAGAAAAAAGTACACTTGTAGGACCGCCACTCCTCAATAAACATAAAACATAAAAACCACAAAAATTAGACAACCCCCGATTCCAAAGCCGAAGCTGCACGGGCGAGGGTTACACTTATGAAAAAAACGCAGACACACAACCATATCCACCGACATTGCCAGCGCCGGTGGCGAGGATTGAACCCGCAGCGAAATAGAGAGTTTGTTAAGTAGTTAACATGCACATACCTACCTATTTACAATGTAGTTTAATCCGCCTCTCCTTTTTTGCGATGTCGGAAATAACTTCGTCGTAAAAGTTTGAATTTTTTGACATCTTCACAAAGTCACTTTCTATTGTTAACAGGGACAATTTTGAAAGCCGCTCTTCACTGGTTAAATTTCTTGAAAAAGTTTTTATTCTCGTGTCCGTTTTGATAATTTTGAAAAAAAGGCAGCCATTCCACTAATACTTGAAAAAAACACTTTGCACTCTTTAAGACACGCTGCAGATTGAGCTAGAACTAAATTTAATCGATGCGCAAAACAATGTACAAATAATTGCATTCTGAAAAGTCTCTTTTACTTTGGCCTGCAGGCCCCCCAATTCACCAGCCATTACAGCGGCCCCATCATAACTTTGGGCGATAAGTTTGGCACCACACTGTAGATCATCGACTATCTGGCAAACTATAGTATATAAAGCTGCGGCCGTTCATGGCGCTGCTACGTCTAAAAATCCTAAAAAGCGCTCTTGGAATTTCCCATTTGGATTTATGTAGCGTACTACGATTGACAACTGACTAATATTCGTAATATCGGTTGTTTCATCTAACATAATTGCAACAAAAGGAGCTTTTTTATTTCTTGCTTGATCTTTTCTAAAACAATATTGCTTATCGACTGAATCAAATCATTTTGAATATGATTTGATGTACCGCGAAATATCGTGGAGTTCCAAGGTTACTAAAATTGTATCGTATTTTGCTAATAAATCAACTAAATTGATAAAATTGCCCCTATTAGCAACGCTTCGAGATTCAGTATGACCTCTAAAACTAAGTTCATTTTCGCCGAGAAAACAAACAATATCAATAAGTCCTTTTAACACTTTCTTTCAACTGCTGATCTAATGAATGCTCAATTCGTGATTTTCCAAATGTTTATTCTTTTAGCACCGCTCCCAAATGAGTTTCACACTTACCATGCCTTTTTGTCACTTTGTGAATGTTGTTTAAATCTGAAAAGCCATTTTTATTCCAAACACCTTTTTCATTTGTGAACAGTAGGCACATGGCCAACAAAATAATTTACACAAATTTTCACAACCCCTTAACTACTGATTAGCACTGTACACTTCAATATTAAAGTACCTATAGCATGATTTAACTTTCGTTTTTAAGAATTTTAAATCAGGTGTTGGTTTTCCCATTTCTAATAATATCCAGTTTATCTTGAAACGAATATGTTGAAAATCCCCTTTTCAACAAATTGCACACCACACAAACGCAAATAATATTTTCCACAGTGCTAGAACCAGCTTCCAAATTTAATAAGTAATTCTAAATCTGCGTACACGCGCACTAATATTCAACGTTTTAAAAATCACTTGTCGCCGCACCACAGGTTTAGAAACACCAAAAAAGTTTTTACAAATATAGCACAAAAGCTGAGAATAATACTAGGAAGATTAATATTAAGTATAATATTAAAATCGAGATTAAAATCTATAAAATAAAACGTATTACGATGCTATACAGCTCAGATATCAAGATTATGAAGTGGGATGGGATGTATTTCAATAAGTTACCTACTTACCAGAGACAGTTGTCTCTGCCTACCTTTCTCGAAGTTGCGCCGAGTTCGTGTTGGCTCGATTAATCGAGTTCGTCATCGTTACGGTTTTAGCGTGCAACATTATCTCAGCTGCATAAAAGCAGGGCCGTATCTATTGAAATTGGGTAAAAGTAAATTTTAATTATTAATATATGTGATAAATAATAATTAGGTTATATTTATGTGTTTTTTTAAATAATCCCAGGGGAAGCACTGCTTCCCTTGCTTCCATGGACCGACCGCCACTGGCCATTATACAGAATATGCTCGATCTAGGTGTAATTAAACGCGAAGCATCGGCATACGCCAGTCCTTTGACTGTGGTTAAGAAAAAGAATGATACCGTCCGAGTCTGTTTGGATGCGCACTTGATAAATTCAAGAATGGTTGCTGACCATGAAGCGCATACCCTGCCGGAAGAGATTTTTAGCTCACTAAATTTGATTAAATACATGTCAGTTATTGATTTACGTTCCTCATACTGGCAAATTCCTTTAACGTCTGAAAGTACACAATATACCGCTTTTCTGTGTAATGGTAAGACATATTCTTATCAGGTGCTTCCTTTTGGACTCAAGACCGCAGTAGGATCTTTTACTCGAGCAATGGATGTCATTCTGGGTCCAGAGGTTCAACAATTCACTTATAACTATATTGATGATCTTCTTGTGATTTCAGACTCTTTTGACAGTCATTTAAAACATTTAGATAAACTTTTTTCAAAATTATCAGAGGCAAACATGACAGTCAATTTAGACAAAACAAAATTTCTACGACAAGAGGTCAAATTCTTGGGCCATATATTAACAACTAGGGGCGTGTTACCCGACCCTAAGAAAACTAGTGCAATTCGGGAGTTTCCTACACCTAAAACAACCAAACAATTACGTTCTTTTCTGGGCTTATGCAATTATTATCGCCGTTTTAGCAAACAATATAGCGCGGAAACCGTTCCTCTAACCCGGTTATTGCGCAAAGGACAAAAATGGAAGTGGGGACCTATCGAACAACAGGCTTTTGAACAAATCAAAATCTTATTTTTATCTACTGTTGTTACATTTTCCAAATTTCCAAAAAACATTTTATTTACAAACTGATAGTTCAAATGTTGCTTTAGGGGCTGAACTATACCAAGTCGATGATGAAGGCGAACAACTTGTGTTGAGTTTTGCTAGTAGAATTTTGAGAGGCCCTGAGTTATTGTATACCGTGACAGAAAAGGAACTTTTGGCAGTCATTTTCGGTTTAAGACGGTTTCGTATGGTACTACTGGGCTATCTATTAGTGATCAGAACGGATCACTATGCCTTAAAATTTCTTAAACAATGTAGATTGTTAAATGATAGGTTGACACGCTGGATGATGTACCTTAACGAGTTCGATTTCCAAGTAGAACATGTGCGGGGAAGAGATAATGTGGTAGCGGATGTTTTGTCCCGTAATTTTCCCATGTTAGGAGATACTACATTAGTAACCGACTCTAGCCCACTTGCCATATCTGTAATACATGAATATTTAGTAAATTTGTTTGAGGTAGATACCTTGAATGGCCTGAAGGATATAATTTCAAAATTTAAATACTCATCAAATGAACGATTCTTTTTTTGGAGCTATCTTTCATTATTTGCTAGGGCATGCGACAGTTTTGAGCCAAAACCAGAGTCGTCTGATTCAACAGTTTCAAGTCCACAATGGTGTGATGATCTACCATGATCCGCGAACTAGAGTGTGGGCGGCAAGTTAAACAAAACACACAGTTGATTCCTGGAGAATGCTCTGGTAGAGGGGATAACTGCGATAACGGGGCTTTTTCGGCAGCTGCTTGCGGGGAGCGGGGCACTTTTAGAGAAAAACTTGAATAGTAAGTAAGCGACGGGCGTCCTGAGTTTTTGTGTGTAGTTCCTGAGTGTTACCAAAGGTAGGAATTTTAAATAATACTTGGCTGTTTGTTAGTCACATCCAATATTTGTATTTTATCAAACTGTTTAGTTTTTTTTTTATTTTATGTGTTCGGCTAAGTATTTGTTGTGTTTGTTTATTTTTTATTTTGTGTTACTACCTCAAATATGTATTTTATTTGCGTCGAATGGATACTGATGGGTATAGTAAATGTTTTAATTAATTTTCTGTTCTGGTTATCAGTATATTGTTAGTTTTCATTTGAATGGGCCTTGTTGAACGTACTAACGATTTTCTCCCGTGCTTGACCAAACATCTAGTGCATTATGCCTTGATTTTTGCTCAAAACTCTTAACTCATAGCTACGAGTTCCAGTACTGGGGCCTTAGTACCTTCCGACTAAGTCGGCTAATTAACACAACACCTTCAGTTTTGTTTCAACTGCGAATGTGAGACTGTAACTACTAGAACAGGAAAAATACATCAAGCTCAAAATGTTTCAGTATCTTTTCGATGTTTTGAATTGAGATCGGGGGTTTCTCTGCCGTGCTCTTTTCCCTGTGAATTCAAGGTTGAGTACGGCACTTTTACTGCTTACTCTTTGCACTATTTAGTATTATTGTTTTTTTTTTATTTAAACGTTTATCGGCTGATTTCCGTTTACTGTTTAATAAATAAGTAGGTGTTTCTAATATGATGTCGTGTATTATTTCTTTACCTCAAATCTCCCTATAATGTGACAGTAACCAGTGCATTCTACATAAATTTTAAATTATGTATGTTAAACACGTAGAGGTTTATTTTAGACGATTACTGCCAAATAAAATAAAAGAAACCATGGATTGTAGAGACCTGGGTAAGTTACACTACAATATTGATGCCAAATCCGAAATGTTCTTAAATAACATTACTTCTGGGTTAGAAATAATTTTCCCAGTAAGGTCAAAAATTTTAAACAATGAGAAGAAAATTAAAATAAATTGGTTCACTGATAAACTTCGACATATGAGAAAGTCCTTACATAAATCCCTCTACTGATCTGAAAAACTAATTAAAACTCAAAAACGTATTTATAAATGCGAATTAGTAAATGCTAAGATAATTATATGTATCAGAGCAAGAACCAACAAAAAGTAATGTGGCATTTAATTAATACAAACAATACTGGATAGTTGTTCTGAAATTATTTCTCCTAACGATTTTAATAACTACTTTGGAAATATTGTTCAAAATTTAATAAATACCTTACCACCCACTAGTAATAACCTAAAATTTTATTTAACTGGAAGTCCTTCTGACAGGGAATTTAATTTTAGTGAAGTATCTTATAAAGGTCTTTCTCCACTAATGGGAAACTGGCGGTCCCAAGCGTATTTTATGCACGTAACATTTTATTAATATGTTATAACTATTTTAAATTGTAATACATTTTTTTCTGATTATAACTTACTATTGAAATGATAGATTCATCTATATTTCTCTGTTTTTTTTTTGCGTTTCAAACACTGAAAAGACAGTCCCCTGGTTTGTCCCTACTTAACACATTACAACTTGGAACAAACATCTAAGAATGCTATTTGAGTTTGATAAGTAGTGCTGTTTGCTACTTATGAAGGTTTATGCAAAATTACAAGGCGGAAAAACTTCTATTTGAAATATTTATTTCGATAAAATAACACTAAAAAGTTGCCCTTTAACTTTGTAAACAGTCCCCTGGTGAAATTTAAAAAAATTACAAAAAATCATTCTACAGCTTAGGGTAAACAAATCTCGCGACGAATGGAGCGCGATCAGCGTGAAATTTGTTTGTAAACAAAAAAAGTGCCTAATTTTAACAGTAGTATTTAACTCTTCATCGTTTTTTACATAATCATTTATTGATACTTCATTGTCATAATTGATTTTTTTAAGATGAAATATAGATGAATATATCATTTCTTATAGTATTTATTGAAGTGAGTAAGTGTTTCCATTTTCTCTAAATAAAAACATAATTTCTGTGATTAATAACTGGAAATAATTATTAAAAAATATATCAGATTGTTGCTTACAAATTCAGTGATTGAGTGGACCATGTCGTAAACTAATTAACAATAAATAATTGTCTAATAAATTAATATACATTGATTTAGTACAAATAAATTCAAAGGAGAAAAAATAAATAAATAAAATATATATATATATATATATATATATATATATATATATATATATATAAAAGTTAATCCAAATTGAAAAACAGCAAGCAGATAAAGTCAAATACATTAAACAGGACCGGATTTAACTTTAAAGTGATCAATCAATACAAATTTAATCAAAATGATAATTTGTGGTGTCTGTAAAAAAATGCAGGAAGCACTTATTGTTGTGATAGCTGTAAAAACCAATTTTGCCAACCATGCTCAGGACTTACATCCTCGGAAATACGATGTATGGAATTAAAAAAAGCATATGTAAGATTGACTAAACTATGTAATTAAACGCCGGTTAGTTCACTATGTCTTTATTCATTTGTGTACCATAAAATACTGACTATATATTTTAAGCATTGTATCCTTGGTCTCCTCGTAGACCAAACATTTGCTCATTTAGGCGCCGGTGTTGCTGACTCCGCAAAATTGCTTATATTCGGCCATCCTGTATCAGTTCGGCGTCCTCGCCCAACGATTCCATCCTTAAAACATTTCGGCCCAGTCGGCCCTTGACCACATTGGTCTTTGACAGTCGTCTCGGCTCATCAATACTTTGGCCCCGTCGGCCCTTGACCACTTCAGTCCTCAAAGGTCCATAGTCCAGTCGGCCCTCGACCACTTTGGTCTTCTATGCTATGGCCCAGTCGGCCCTTGACCACTTTGGTCTTCTATGCTATGGCCCAGTCGGCCCTTGACCACTTTGGTCTTCTATGCTATGGCCCAGTCGGCCTGACCACATCTTGGCCCTCACATAGTAACAATTATTATTTAGTTAACATAGTACTTGTTATAGTTAGTAATTACATGTTCTAATGTAAGTTATGATTACAGCAGTATCAATGATTTAGTTCATAAAGATAACAAGCAAGAGTTAATGTTTCTTTTAAAATTATAAGCATAAATGGAATGTATAACAATTTAAAGTGTTTACATTATTTAAACACACTGGTTGACGTGTAAAGTTTTGTCTTACGCACTCTCGACCTATACCAACACTATACTTGACCTTCCGTCTCATCATATTTTTAAATCAACTTTACTAGTATGATAACCACGTCACTAAAGGTTCGACCTAATATTTCGTTTTGTTTATTTAACAACACTGTTTATAAAATAATTTCACAGTTGCATCGTTATCCGATCTTTGTAGTTATTCAATAAGTTCAAACATTTTTGTTTAGCTTCATTAGGAATTTCACCAAAGTTTACACGACTCACTACTTCACTGGTCATATTAATTGTTTGTTTTGATTCGGTGAGTTGAATGTTAATATTTTGTCCTCTTTTAATCAATGTGACTGTCGGCAAATTCAATAAATCACAGCCGATTATACAGTCATAAGACATTTTGGAGTCTTTCATAATTACCGCACAAACTTCAACACTTACGTCACCAATACGCACGTGCGTCCTTGCTATTTGATTGCTTATTATTTCATTTCCAGCGAAGCCTCGCAATATAGAACTCTTTGTCTCTATCGGTAATTCTAGTCTTTTACTCACACTCTCTTTAATTAATGTTTTCGAACTTCCTGTCGTGGATGGCTCACCCTCCGGGGTGTTTCGCATGTCGGCGATGTCACTCATCACTAATTCACTCTAAGTTACTAATATTACTGGTGTAGGAGAATGGGCGCTACTGGGTAATATCTCACTGGCTGAATTGTAAGATTGACTAAACTATGTAATTAAACGCCGGTTAGTTCACTATGTCTATTCATTTGTGTACCATAAAATACTGACTATATATTTTAAGCATTGTATCCTTGGTCTCCTCGTAGACCAAACATTTGCTCATTTAGGCGCCGGTGTTGCTAACTCCGCAAAATTGCTTATACATAGATTAATTTTTCTGTGTGAGGAGTGTGAAAAAGGTTTTAAACAAATACCTATATTTATAAAGAAGATTAATGATTTAAAATCACAAGTTAATGATCTGCAAGAAAATTTAGGAAAGTCTGTGTCTACTGTTAATATGGCAAATAATGAAACATTGATTTCTGAAATTCATGAAATACAGAAAAGAGCATCTAATATACTTATTCTGAACATCAAAGAATCTGCTGGAACAACACATGCTGAAAGAAATAATGAAGAAAAAAAATCTGTAAGAGGAATTCTGAAAAACATTGATGTGGATTTATCTAAAATTAATGTTTTCCGGGTGGGTCAATTTAATAATGAAAAAGATAGGCCTCTAAAAATAATTTTTCAAAACCCCCAAGATGCATTAACAGTACTAAAAAACAAGAAATCTGTTAGTGTACCAGGAATAAAAATGTTTTCGGACCAAACCAAAATGCATGTCCATAAAGAAAAAAGTTAATGATTTAAATGCACAAGGAGCAAATAAAACAATACGATATATAAATAATGTGCCTACTATTGGTAATGAAAATTTTACCCAAAGAAAAAACAACTAGAATACCCTGATATATGCTTTAATAGTGACATAAGTTACATAAATGCAGAAAGTTTTATTGCTCACAAATCTGAACTAATTCATGAGATATTTTGTTATAATCCGTCAATTGTAATCTTTAGTGAAACTAGGTGTACGAGTGATATGGAAGATATCGAAGTAAATGTTAATGGTTATAAATGTGTAAGATGTAATACTAGCAGTCGTCATACTGGAGGAGTCCTTATTTATATTAGAGAGGAACTTAGTTACTCAATTAAAAACTGTTGTATTCTTGAACCTAACTATTGGTGTCAGTTTATTAATGCAAACATCAATGGATCAAAATGGTTAATAAGTGGACTATACCATTCACCAAATGCAAGCCATGCCATTTTGGAAAAATTGGAGGAATGGTTTGAAGACTACTTTGTAAATAACTGTAATTCTATATTAATTGGTGATGTTAATGTTAATTTTCTAGATAGTAATAGTTTTTATGCAAAAAAAATTAAAAGATATGTTTTTAAGATATGGTATTGAGCAACTAATAAATGAAAATACAAGATGTACCAATTTAAGTTCAACATTGAGTGATTATGTTCTGACAAATCAAAATGGAATAAATGTCAAAGTTCACAACGTCCCGAAAATAACTGACCACTTAATAATAAGTATCAATTTAAGTAGCAGTCCAAAAGTAGATGTTAGAAATAATTTTTCATATAGGAATTTGAATAATATATTTAATAGTATCAATTTAGAACTTATCTCTTGTCAGTGGCTGTATGGTAATAGTGATATTAATATAATATATAGAAATATGTTAGATCAATGCAGAACAATTTTAGATCACTTTGCTCCAATTATCGAAAAATCTTTTAAAGCCAACCAGGTACCATGGTATGATGCAGAGTTGAAAAATAAAGCGTATGATAGAGATGTAGCATACTCAAATTTTAATAAAAGCACTCCTGAAAATAGGGATAATTGTTGGAATGTCTATAAAAGTAAAAGAAATATATTTGTTAATTTACTTAAAAGAAAAGAGAATAAATATTATGAAAAGAAAATTGATGGTAATCAAAATGATCCTAAAGCAATGTGGAAAACATTAAAAACACTTATCAAAGGAGATCATAAACAAATTAATTACAAGAACATTAAATTTAATGAAAATGGAATAACTTGCTTTGCCAAAACTGAACAAGAAGCCGCAAATAAATTCAATAATTTCTTTGTCAACAGCATTGTGGAAATATCTAATAGTATTATCTCGGTAAGAAGCTGGTCTGACTTAAATCTTAATACCATGGAATCTGTTTTCAGTGAATTTCAATTGATAGGGTTAAACGAATTGAAAGTAATGGTAGCAAATCTTAAAATAAAAAGTAACATTAATGAGGTGTTTACATCAAATTTTATTAAAAAAACGTTTGATACGATGTGATATGCCTATCTTAATTTTATAAATACCTCATTAGAGTTTGGTATGTTCCCTAAAAATTTAAAAACAAGTGGAATCACACCAATACCTAAAATTGAAAGAGCAGTGGAAGTAGTGGATTTCCAACCCATTAATACACTTCCTGATATTGAGAAACTGTTGGAGTTGTCCGTCTATGAACAATTACTTAATTATTTTAATTCTAATAACCTATTCATGGGATTTCAAACTGGTTTTAGACAAAATCACTCATGTGAAACAGCAGTTCAATTAACACTGAATAAATCTCAACTTGATATCGCGAAAATAAATTAGTTGTAACTGTTTTTCTCGATTTTAAGAGAGCCTTTGAAACCATTGACAGACAAATATTACTAGAAAAACTTACTTATTATGGTATCCAAGGCAAGGTTTTCAAATGGTTGCAACAGTATCTTAGTAATAGGATGCAAGTTACAAAAGTAGGAAATTCATTATCAAATTGTTTAGCAAATAACATTGGGGTACCGCAAGGAAGTATTATTGGACCACTATTGTTCATAATTTATTTAAATGATATAAATTATATAAAATGTGATTTTATGAATTTATTTGCAGATGATACCTTAATATTTATCATGTAGTGGAACAGATCCTACTGAGGCAATAACTAGAATGAAGTGCTGGAGAAAGTAAATACATACTTAAATATAAATAAATTAAAATTAAATGTGACCAAAACTAATGCAATGATTCTAAATACACCATATAAGTTAAGTCAAATAAATATGGACTTACTTCAACTAAAAATGAATAATGGAAAAAATTGAGTGGGTACATGAAATGAAATATTTAGGTGTCATCATTGACAATACTCTAAAATTTAACAGCCACTCTGAGTACACACAAAAGAAAATTTCAAAAGAACTATTCTTTTTCTCAAGAATCTCCTCACATCTCTTAATGTCCTCAAGAATTACAGTTTATAAAACGATTATCCAACCGCATTTCGATTATTGCTCAACAATGTTGTACCTTCTCGACAAAAATCACATACAATGTTTGCAAAAGCTTCAAAATAGAAGTATGAGAATTATTTTAAAATGCAATAGATATACACCAATTATCTGTATGCTTCAAACGTTAAACTGGTTTTCTGTGGAACAGCGAATATATTATATGTGTATGACTTTTATTTTTAAATTTACCAAAAATATTTTGCCAAACTACCTGGATGGCTTTGCAATAAGAAATAATTTGATACATCAATATTACAGAAGAACAAGAAATAATTTCCACATATCCAGAACTCAATATACTAGTTCAATGAAAATGTTATTTTTTAAAGGATTAAATGAATTTAATAAATTACCTAGGTAATGACATTAAAAATAGTAATAGTCTGAATACCTTTAAGAGTAAACTCATTGCATAGTTAAATTTGTCCAGCTAATGAACATTAAATGACATCAAATCAAAATTAATTTCTCAATACCTCTTTCAGTCTATAGTAATTATACTGTTATAAATAATATTAGATTAACTGTTATAAGTATTTACATATGTACATGTGTTGGTGTGTATATGTATGTATGCTTATATATGCATTACATATGGTATGTATATGTAAATGTATATTGTATTAATGTAATTTGTATATTAGGGTTTTTCCTACTAAATAAATCATTATTATTGTTATTGTTATTATATTTCAAAAATAAGTTATAATCAGAAAAACATGTATAATCAGAAAAAATGTATTACAATTTAAAATAGTTATAATGTATCAATATAATGTCATGTGCGTAAAATACGCTTGGGACCGCCAGTTTACCATTAGTGGAGAAAACCCATAATTAAGTACTCGACAATTGAAAACCTGAAAAATACTAAGAATGATGCATGACATTAATATAAAAGTGCTAAACTGTATTAAATATATTATTTTCATTCCTCTCACCAAACTTATTAAGCAGTGCATTATAAATAACGTCTTCCCAAAAATTCTTAAACTATCTAAAGTGTTACCTATATTTACAAAAGATTGTGCAGACGACCCTGCAAATTATCGATCAATTTCCATTATACCTATTTTTGCAAAAATTTTTGAGGTGGTATTAAATATACAGAACAAATTATTTTGAAAATTATAAATTATTTACTAGGTGTCAATACGGTTTCAGGAAAAACTTGTCAACGATTTTGGCAATCAATTCTTTAATAGATGTAATAAGAAAATAGGAAAATTTTCACTCAAGAGATGATTTCCTCCAGTTACAATACAAAAAAACGAAAACCCCCTAGTCTGGTATATATCTACTTTCATTATTCTGAACTCTTCAGGAGACTAGTCTGCGTATAAATTATTTATAAAAATATTTAAATTAGATAATTCAAAATATGAATGTTTGTCATATTTTTTTGATATTTTAAATTGAAAGACAATATCTAGATTAATTATTGTAACTTCGGTAATCATAATGACATTCTTGACATCTATTCAGATAAGAATGTCAGTATAAAACATAAAAATCTATAGGTATTTATTATAATTATTATCATGTTAGATTTGAAAGAATGCTTTTGTAAAACCTAATAATTATTTTATTATTATTTTTTTTTTGTATAATGTTGTTACTGTTAATAACAATATTACAAAATATGTTAAGCACTCTGCTACTCAGTCATATTTAAGAGATATCTATCGTTATAAAGTTCTTGATCAATTGCATGATCAATATTTGACTAATCTGAGATTGTTAGATTAACATCAGTGGCATCTCATCAGAATCTAAATATTCTAATTTATCTGAAGAAGACAAATTATTATTAGGCCAGTCACATTAGAGGTTTCACCTCGGAATGAGAGATAATACGCTGTAAACTTGTATAAACCTTTATTTTGGCGTTCTAAAAGTTGTCTCAAAAGTCTCATAAAATCTCGTGTCCGCGTCTTAAGATGTTCAAGGTCAAAGGTCACAAAAATCGGTTTTTTGCAAATATCTCGCTTCTTATGGTTTTAATGCCATTTGCATTTATTATAAAAATTGTAGAAAATAAAATTCTCTACAATTTTTTGTCTCAAACATTTTTTTTATATACTCAACCGTTTTTGAGATAGAGGGCGAATAGCGCGCCGCGCTTACCTATTCACAGCATAATGCAAGGTCAACCGTAAGTCCCGGTAAATAATACGCCGTATAAAGACTATAAATCATTAAAAAATATATAATTACGAATAATTTGCATTGTTTATTAATTAATACATTATATTTAATGATATTTTTCATTTATCGAATATATATTTGTTTAATATTACTTACCTTTCCGTGTAACCAAAAAATTGTTGAGTGGAATACTTTTAAGTATATTTTAATTATATTCTAATATATATGTTAATTATATTTTAAGTAGAAAAAGAATAGAGTAAATACATTTTAATTATCTTTATTTAGAAATACTTTTTCATATATTTATTACAGTTGTGGGGAAGTTTTTCAAAAACTTTTATAATTAGAAGGA
>JANEYF010000228.1:87500-222050 GCA_029963845.1 Rhamnusium bicolor
CGCATAATTGTCTTTTATTCATAACACTCATAAATTGGTTTATATTTGATTAAAAAAGAAAAGTGCATTATTCATTAACTGAATAAGTGTTTATAAAAAATTAATTACTTATTTTGTAAAAAAATTGGAACAATTTATGAATGATTATACCTAATCTTTTCATTCTCGTGTAATTTACATGTGTAAATTAACTTGTAAATCATTCTTTTCATATCTAAAAATATTTCTGATAATAAAACAAGATAGAATTATTGAGGTTCAAAATAAAACAAAGAAGGTTTAGTGCCATATCCCCAAAAAAACAATTATGCAGCTACGAACACGTGTTTCGGAGTTATTGCCCTTCATCAGCGTAGCATAGCTAAAGGAATTGGATCTACGATGGGATAGATCAGGAACAAGAACTAAAATAAAGCTGGAAAGTACAGTACACAGTACTCAATTAGTGCCTTCATGTTCCCATGTGCCACATATGGGGCCTCGATGAGCACAGTTAACACACAGAGCTCTATGTGTACTGCTCATTTCCACCTGACATATACAAACAAAACAAGATAGATTTATTGGGGTTTAGTGCCATATCCCAAAAAAAAAAAAAAACAATTATGCAGCTATGGACACGTGTTTCGGAGTTATTGCCCGCACATGGGAACATGAAGGCACTAATTGAGTACTGTGTACTGTACTTTCCAGCCTTATTTTAGTTCTTGTTCCTGATCTATCCCATCGTAAATCCAATTCCTTAGCTACGATACGCTGATGAGGGGCAATAACTCCGAAACACGTGTCCGTAGCTGCATAATTGTTTTTTTTTTGGATGTGGCACTATACCTTCTTTGTTTTATTTTGAACCCCAATAAATCTATCTTGTTTTGTTTGTATGTGCCAGGTGGAAATGAGCAGTACACATAGAGCTCTGTGTGTTGACTGTGCTTATCGAGGCCCCATATGTGGCACATGGGAACATGAAGGTACTAATTGCACACTGTGTACTGTACTTTCCAGCCTTATTTTAGTTCTTGTTCCTGATCTATCCCATCGTAGATACAATTCCCTTAGCTACGCTACGCTGATGATGGGCAATAACTCCGAAACACGTGTTCGTAGCTGCATAATTGTTTTTTTTGTGATATGGCACTAAATCTTCTTTGATTTCTGATAATATATGCAATCATTTTTATTATTTCACACTTTATAATAGACTTAATTTCAAAATAAGATATTACTAAATTTAATTAGGGAATATTTTTTTATGATTTTCAGTAAAATTGTTAAATTCAATAAAAAGATTTTTCTTTTAATTCATTTGTACTGCATATTGGCAGCATATACAGAAAGGACATTTGTGTGATGTATACATTAAACGTTAAAATGCCACTACAGATTAAAAAACCCTCTTTAGAGACAATGAACACACACCTAGTGTACGAGTTCAACAGACACTTGTTGGTACCAAGAATTTTTGCTTCCCCGGGCCCAGACAGCATTAACAACTGGTGGTATAAGAAATTTACTTACACTCACCTCTGTCTGGCGCGATTCTTCAACTCATGGTTGAACGAGGGACAGCAGATACCCGCAAGATGATGAATATTCACAGAACTATTCATCCTAGATTGTCTGTTCATCATGTGTACCCCTAACGTCAACAGGGGAGGGGGGCGAGGACTCGAGCTTGGAGTGTACGCATGGCAGAGTAGTACTGAGTATGGCATGCAACATCCTCAGGAGCTCACAGAGATCTTTCTGGCCCGAAGAATTATAGGCCGATCACTTGCCTCAACCCCTTCTACAAGGTATTTACACTTATCTTGTATCCTAGGGCATTGAGGTCTGTTGATCCGGTTTTCCAGCAGAATCACAAAGAGCATGGTGCCAAGAAAGGCACGGCAGGTTGCAAGGACAGCCTGCTGATAGACTGTTGTATTACACAGGATTCTGTGCAATACAAGCAGAATCTATCGATGGCTTGGGTTGATTACTGCAAGGCATTTCATTTCATGAGCTATTGTTCCACTTGCTCAAATGTCTTGCAGTACCGGCATCACTAGTGAGATGCATAGCAACTGCTGCCGCTCTGGAAGACTCGCTTCACCATAACATCAGGTGCACAGCGGATCGCAACAGAGCAGATGGCATTTAGGAGAGGAGTTTTCCAGCGTGATTCCTTGAGTCCTCTCCTCTTCTGCATCTCACTGCTGCCGTTGCCTGTTGGACTCCGCCAAACCAGCGGATATCAATGTGGACTACCCAGCGACAGGAGGCATAAAGTCGCCCATCTATTTTATATGGATGACCTTAAATTTTATGCCTCCGGAGTGCGCGAACTACAAAACGCTCTTAGGGTGGTTGAGGAATACACTCGAGCAATTGGTATGGAGTTCGGGTTGGACAAATGTGCAGTCGGCCACCTCAAGAGAGCTCTTGAGCCTAGAGAGTACGCATGGCAGAGTAGTACTGAGTATGGCATGTAACATCCTCAGTAGCTCAGATCCCCTCTTGCAATTTGTGAAACATGAAACTTTAGGAGTGGTAGTAGGATTGTTCAAAGCAGCAAAAAAAGCTGCAGATGCTCGGTCTCGCATTTGACATCAAGCGAAGGGGTCGGGAGGTGCTGATGTAGTCAGTTACTGAGCTTCAGCCAAATCGCATGAGAGCCCAAATCAGAGTTGCTGAACAGAAAAAACTGTTTCGGCAGCACGTCGATAAGCCCCAGTATGGTGTATTTTATAAGAACATAGAAACACTGAGTTTATCGACCAGGCTGAGATTCACCTTTCTAAAGTCAGCCAGGCATAAGTTGGAGACCAAGGGATCCATTATGGCGTGCCCAGATGGTTTTCAACACCTTGGATCTATCGTAGCCGCGTGTAGCTTGTAGACCCCTGCCGAGAAAAACATCATCTTGAAGGAGGGGGAAAAATGGGTCAACGCGATCTCCGGTACGAGCTCCAAGTGCTGTACCCAAGCTAATCAAAAGGCAATTCACCAAAGTCCTTCAGCCCATTATATAAATTATACAATATCCTAAGGCCTATTTTACAATAATAAATTACATAAGGAAAAAAAAAAAAAAAATATAATAGGTACTGGTTGCAGGAGTAAAACATAAATAAATGATTTACAATTATAGCTAAAGAAAATTAATTCAGTATGAATAAGATTTTTTTCCGAGATTGCGTATTCTGAATGCATCGCATTCTTGTACGTGGGTCTCTTCTGATACAAAAAGGTGGCAGAATTTCTGAGAGAAGTATGCCAATCTGTCTTAAATACGTTGTATATGTGAAGTTTGGTATAGTAGTTTGGAAAATGATGAATGTGTGGTGGTTTGTAGTGAAATTAGTTTTAACTACTTTTAAATTTTGTAAAGCAAGTCTTTTCAGGTTCAGAAATATTAAATGTTCCACACCCAATGATGGGTCTGCAGATCAATTTGTAGATCTTTCATTTTGTTTCCAGATTTATTCCATTGTTTTTCCATGATAAACATCTAAAATGATATTATGTTTTTTGTAGTATTTTTGTGTGGTAATTGAAAACTTATTTATAAAATAATTAAAATGAACAAAATAAATAAGTAAAATAAGATGAATAAAATGAATGACAAATAAGATTAACAAGATAAATGAGATAAATAAAATAAATAAGATAAATAGAATAAACGAGATAAATAGGAAAATAAGATAAACAACATAAATGACAAAACGAAATAAAATAAAATATTTCACTCATTTCAAATGGGATATGAGAAAAGTACTTCAAGACAGACTACTTTCTTAATTGATTGAAATTAATTTTAGACCGTTTTTCTCAGAAACAGTTAATCTAACGGGAAATTTTCATGAGTTGTTTTTGGCACATTTCCTCATTTGACAATTTTTATGTGAAACATTTTTTGAAGACGCAATTTTTTTTTTTGATTCCCAAGACTGGTGCACCAATATCGCTGATATCCAATAGGGTTCCTCCTTGGGCTTCCCATATGTAAAGATTCAGATTTCCATGTTGAGACGTGTTGGAGAAAATCATAGCGCAACAATTACCAGCGACACAGACGACATACCGATTTGGATAGTTTTTCTATTTTCAGGTCTCAAAACGTCCATTTTCATCATAATCTAGAACTCGATTTCTCTATACAGGGTGGGCAAGATTTTGATTAGGAAATTTAAATAATCGTAAGAACACGCTAAAATAATATCGATTTGTCATATACTTATAGCTAAAAATGCTTAATTTTCAAGATAGAAGGCGCATTTCTCCGGAAATAATACGATATATTAGTGTGACGACATTTTGATGTAGGTCGTGCTTCATTATCCAAACAACTTTCTTGTCCGCTTGTTTTGGCATAGCGATTTAAAATTGCAAGATTGGAAATTTATTTCACAGTTTTCAACGAAGGTATGTAAATTGTTAAAGTAGGCTCTGTTAAATATTCTCTATTAATAAAAATGCCACTTAATCTAAAATCAGGTAGGTTTTTAAGTAATATAAATCGTTTCTCTAACCTCGAAATGTTTTTACAGCTTCATAATTAAAAACAAGTCCTTAATTATGATTTTATGTTGGGCTCCTAGGATTAAACACTATAACCAGAAGGAAATCTGTAAGTTTTTTATATTTCCCATGGATTCAATTACGAAATAAGTGGAAAAAGTTAATGAGGTTAGTTTTTGTTTACGGTAAATTTTCATGTTTATCTATTTTTGCATCTCAGGTGAAATATAGAACCAGGACCAGGTGCATTTTTATGTAGTTGCCACTTTCCTGATGGCACACGTAAGAATGGTCCATAGTTGTTTAAACACAACAAAGATAAGTGTTTCCAATTTTCAAGCCGGGAGAAAAGAAAATATATTTTATTTATTGTAAGATGTGTACGTGTTTAAAATTACACTTGCTGACTTAGTTCAATCGTCCACAATGCAATTGTCTCAGCATATAACGAAAACTGTCCACTGAAGACAAAAAGGGACAATAGAGGCACGTCTTGGTGGAACAAAAATTTGGATAAAATGAGAAAAGAAGTTCGACGCCTCTTTAATCGAGCTAAAGCTTCGGGCGACTGGGACCAATATAGATCCGCTCTAACGGACTATAGCAAAGAAATAAGGAAAGCAAAAAGGGGATCTTGGAGGAAATTCTGTGAGAGTATAACTGATCTACCTCACAGTACTAGAATCCACAAGATTCTTTCCAGAGAGCCGACGAGGGAATTCGGTTCGTTAAGGCGACCGGATGGCTCATATACGAACTCTGGGAAGGAAACCTTACAGCTCCTAGCCCAAAACCACTTCCCAGGGTGCTTGAATGCGGATGACCAACAGCCGTCACCATCAGAAGGCCGATTAAAACAACCTGATAAAAATGATTGGCTGACGGCTAAAAAGGTGATCACAATACCGGCAATTGAGTGGGCCATCAGATCATTCCAACCATTCAAATCGCCAGGAGAGGATGAAGTTTTTCCAGCTCTACTACAAAATGGACTGGAAATATTGCTCCCACTCCCTCATTAAACTATTCAGAGCTAGTCTGGTATGGAACTATATCCCATCCAGTTGGTCGGCGGTTAAGGTAGTATATATACCAAAAATGGGTAGGAAAGAACCAAGCCCTAAATCGCTTAGACCAATTAGCCTGACATCTTTTCTGTTGAAAGGCCTGGACGGGATATATCAGGGGGAACATCCTGAATCATCACCCCCTCAATATCCATCAATACGCCTATCAGACAGGAAAATCAACAGAACTAGCACTCAATAACCTAGTCGAGAAGATCACCCAATCCCTTCAAATGAAGGAAATTGCGGTGGGAGTCTTTCTCGACATTGAGGGAGCATTTAATAATGCACTGCCCGACTCCTTATATGCAGCAGTGGCTGCCAGAGGAATTGAGCCTACTATAGGCGACTGGATTCGTGCTATGCTATCAAACAGAACCATAACAACGTCTACAGGGAGAAACAGGTTTAGAGCCACGAGAGGATGCCCGCAGGGTGGGGTTCTCTCCCACCTTTTGTGGTCACTTCTTGTGGACGACCTGCTGGCTATTCTCACACTGTGGGAGTTTGAGGTTCTAGCATATGCAGATGATCTAGTCATACTAGTCAGAGGAAACTCTGAAGGAGTAATATCAAATACCCTTCAAGAGACACTGGATGCAGTGAGTAACTGGTGCGACAGGGAACAGATGTCTGTAAACCCTCAAAAAACAGTAATAGTACCATTCACCCGGAAAAGGAAGCTGGGGGACTTAAGACCTCCCACTTTAATGGGTGAAACTATTCCATTTGCGGAGGAGGTAAAATATCTAGGAATCACACTGGATAAATCACTTAATTGGAACTCTCATCTGGAAAAGGTAATCCACAAAGCAGAACTGTCCCTGTGGACATGCCGTCGTATTTGTGGCAAATCCTGGGGCATGGGTCCCCAACAAATTTACTGGATCTTTATCACGGTCATCAGACCAATGATAACATACGGATCCATTGTTTGTTGGCCGAAAGGATTACAACGGACGGCCAAATCCAAACTCTCTGGACTGCAGAGACTAGCATGCATGACCGTAACGGGAGCAATTAGCACCACACCGTTAGCTGCAATGGAAATCCTCCTGGATTTACCCCCTCTTCTATATATCTGGAGAGAGAGGCCAGGTGGGCAACCTACAGACTGCAACAAGCGGCCATAATATGCCGCAGACTAGTATCATGGACCGGAACAGGTTGTTGGATGACATAGAGAATCACAGCATCCTGGGAATGCCCTCGGATACTATGCCTACTATGACCAACTACGAGCTGACCTTCAACATCCTTTCTCCAGAAAGAGATGAGTGGGATCGGAATAAAGCCGACCTACTGAAGGCAGACGGTTGTTGGTTTACAGACGGCTCCAAAACTCCCGAGGGAACAGGAGCCGGAGTACACAGCTACAGACCAAGGGTGAGGATAGTCTCAAACCTGGGTACTCATGCAACTGTTTTTCAGGCTGAGGTTCATGCCATTGAACTGTGTGTACGAAGGCTGGAATATATGCATCTTACACGCAGATAAATACAAATTTTCTCAGATAGCCAAGCAGCTATAAAAGCTCTTGGCTCCTACCGGTGTAACTCCAAAACGGTATGGAACTGTCAGAAAGCTCTAAATCATTTGAGCAAGAACAACAAAGTGACTCTGGTCTGGATACCCGGCCACTCTGGTATGGAAGGTAACGAAATAGCGGACTCCTTAGCCAGAGAAGGAGCGGGATCACGATTCATCGGACCAGAACCAATACTTGGCATATCCTCAAGTACTGCCAAGATGGCTATCTCAACCTGGACTGAAAGGCAAACTCTCCAGTATTGGCAAGAGCTACCAGGATTAGTTCATTCGAAGGCGTTTATAAAATACCCTTTGAAATCAAGAGCTAAGAAACTTTTAGAGTTAAACAGGGTAAACCTGAAAACTCTAACAAGCCTATATACCGGGCACTGCCGACTAAACTATCATCTGCATAAACTCGGACTAGCGGAAAACGCCGAGTGCCGTCTATGCCTGGAGGATGATGAGAAGGCAGACCACATCTTATGCACCTGTCCCGCTGTGGAGAGGATCCGATTCTCAATATTTGGCAAAGGGAAACTGCTGCCAGAGGATCTGGACACATTCTCACCCAATAAAGTTATCAGTTTCATTAAGAGACTGAACTTATTGGGTGAAATATAATTAGGCGTGAGCCACAATAGGCCTGCCGATGGCCGCAGTGAAGGGTCTACTGAGACCCACTCACAACAAACCTAACCTAACCTAGTTCAATCGTGCTCGCTTAATCAAATAGCAATATGACCCTGTGTGAACAACACAATCATAATTCATACATATTGCAAAGAAATTTATGTTTTTATTTATCCAGGGCAATAATGGATTTGGAAGTGCACCGTTCTATTTCTAAAGAAATCAGTGCTGGATTGTCAGAAGATTTTAACAGGAAGCTTCAGTAACAGAACCCCAAGTAAGTAGTTCTCGACAGATACCTCCACCACTACTTTCCCTTAGCTCTGCTATCGTGGAAGTAGAAAATTATTTTTAAAACAGGTAACTATGAAAGATGATAAATTACAGTGTCTTTTGAACAGAATATCATTTGAGGCAATCGAGGATAACAATGAACATATCGTTGTATACAGAACTATCAAATGCTCTAATATTTCGAAGTTTTTTTGAGTTTGTAAAAGATGTTGAAATAAATTATTACTTTAAATGGAAGGTTAACAAAGTTACTCAATGTGTACAGTTATTACTGACGTTAATCAAATTACGCCAAAATTTACCGCCTTTAGACCTAGCACAGCGATTTGGAATTTTGTAGGTTGCAGTATTATTATTATCATTACTTGAGTGCATATTCTACATGAAATTTTATATAAAAAATTAATGGCTAACAATACCAAGTAGGAAAAAGAATAAAACCTGCTTACCCAACTAACTGTTGCAGCACTTTTACCAATTGCAGAATCATCTCCCACATAGCACACTCATGTACTTAGAACAAACTATGAATATAAGCATAGCATGTTTCTTTATACTCGGTATGTGCAAAAATTCATGCAAAACTCATAAGAAATTCGTACCTAGTGTATGCGTTTTAGATGGCAAGTGTCACCCAATTGGCAAGTGCATATTAGGTACCCAGCATATACTCCAACATGTACTTCGTATATGTTATTTATATACTTAGTATAATCCATATTAGGTACCCGGCATATACTCTAATATGTACTTTGTATATGTTAATTAGTACTAATGTATGAATTGTTAGTCTCATTTCTTTTGAAAATAGAATGTACTTAGTACATATATTTTATATATAAATATATACAGGGTGTTTCTAAATAGATGTCAAAAATTCAACGGCATATTCTCGAAATGGAAATAGGTGGATTTGACCCAATTTACCTATATACAAAAATGCATCTCTAGGAACTACGGCCCTGGAGAAACTATATTTTGCGATATCTTTTTCCGTGTCGAGATATTTTAATATTTGGTGTGCGTTATTAATTTATATAATTGATGAATATTTTGGAAAATTTTCAGATTGTTAGTTGTACTGTAATAGTTTGAGAAGTTGAGGGGGTCATATCCCCTAATTCAAACTGTTACAGTAGATTTAACGATCTGAAAATATTCCAAAATATTCATCAATTATACAAATTAACACACACCAAATAATATCAAAATATCTCAATATTGGAAGATCGCAAAATGTTGTTTCTGTAGGGCCGACTTTGGAGGCAGTAACTCCTTAGGGATGCATTTTTGTGTATAGATAAAGTGGGTTAAGTCCACCTATTTTCATCCCAAGAATAAGCCACTGAATTTTTGGCATACTATTTAGAAATACCCTATATATATGTTTTAGATTTCCAGGTGTAGTCCCATGTAGTCGACAGGTTCTTAGAGGGATCGTAGTTGCTTAAATGACATTTTGTTGGAATTGCATCTGCCATCTTCAGGTTCTTATATCAGTAACTACTAACGGTGGCTTCTCGTAACTGGGAACAGTTTAAAAGGTTACATTAGAAAATTTAATTTTCAAAAAGACAAACATAATAATATTTTTATATGTTTATTAGAACAGTTGTTCAGTTTTACTAAGTTAAAATATAAATTTGATATAAAAAAAAATACATTAGGTAGTTATCTTTTTATGGTTTTACTCAAAATGTTTTCACAGAGCCTACTCATCAACATTATTTTTCCTTTTTAACCTTTCTGAGGCTCTTACTAACTAATACGTGACAGCAATCTCAGCCTCCTTTTCGGTGGCCCCTTTTGTAGTGAAATGATTTTTCTGAAACAAAATAAAAACAATACAAGAATAATAAAAATCATTCCATAATTTAAATGACTGAAAAACTAAACCATAAAACATACTTTTGTTTTTATACCAAGTTCAGCAAACCTAAACTTTTATAGCTACATAATAATATGATGAAATTCAAATTTGAAGCATAAAATGGAACACTTCCAATGTTAAATATTATATTTCAAATAGTCAACCATTTATTTAAAAAATTAGTTGGGAAGTAAATGTAAAAGATACCTTATACATTATTTAGGGACAGGCTAATGTAACTCGTGTGATTGTAGTAAATTTACTTTTCAAATAGACCGCTTTGTGTATGAAAAAGACATATATTAAGCTCACTTAATATATGTGCACTACTATATATGCACTATACCTACATTCAGTGAGGACTGGAATCGTCACGCAGTTCCGCTTTCACTTCACTATATGTCTGTTTCACACACAAATTGGTATATTGGTCTAAAAAGTATGTGCATCTTTCGGAAGACCTTTAAAACATGAACCGCAATCTTCCCTATTTAAAATAGGAAAAAGGGCATTCAAAGCTGTGTGACTAATCTTTTGAGTTAAGGCCCATTTCCTCAACAGATCTATAGTATTTTTAGAATATAAATTCACTGAAAGTTCATCATTTAAAATATTTGAATTCTGGTAGCTATTATTGGTAGTATCAGAAGTAGGATTAGCAGAATTAGTGGAATTAGCATTATAACTACTTAAGTGACTGAATCCATCGTTATCGGAGTCATCACTACTTAGATCTCGACTTACGTTATTGTGAAATTCAAAAGAACTTGATAGATAGATAGATAGATAGATAGATTTATTTCATACTAGGGACAATACTAAATTGTTTAGTACAAGTCAGTAGACGTGGGCTTCGGTATTCAATGCTGGTCTGTTTCATTGAATCTCGATGCCCACTCGTAATAATAAAATTACACTAAGTTAGCTTACAATACACATTTAAAAAAAAAAGACTTAGTACTAGCAATATAAATAACAAACTATAAAAGAACAGGAACTATTTTCATTGGTTTAACAAGCTATAAAAGAAGAGGAACTATTTTCATTGTTTTATCACAGTTTATATAAAGAAAAGAAAAAAGGAACAATAGAGAAAGAAATATATTCACACCCCATAGCTTGCAAGTACTTCACAGGAAGGTAGCTTCATTAATCTCATTCATATTATATGGTTCTGATTGTATTAATATATCCTTGATTGTTTTTTTAAAGAGTCGTTGAGTTTTAATTTCTTTTTATATATCTGGGTAGGCAGCTATACCACTGCAGACATTTATAATAACAGCCTTTTCAAGTAAAGCACTTTTATGAACTGGATAACAAAAATTATCTTTTATGCCTTGTGTTATGTTGATATTTTATAAGGGCATCTTTAAAGTTATCTCTGTTATTGTAAACGAAACACAAACTTTCATATACACATACACCTGATACAGTTAATATTTTAAGAGCTCTGAACAGACCACGACATGGATCGCTTACTCTGTGTCCTGTCATGACCCTAATTACTCTTTTCTGGATCCTAAAAACCTCCTGACTGTGTGAACCCCCCAAAATATTATTGCACAGGTCATTAATGAATAGAAGTTACCATAGTAAGCTGTTAATAGCGTGCTCTCATCTACCACCTTTTTTAGTTCCTTAATTGAGTAGCAAACTTTGCTGAGTTTTCCACAGAGCAAGTGTACATGGTCCGACCAATTCATATTCTGATCAACAGTGACCCCCAAGAATTTAGTTGAGTTTGTGAACGTGATGTTTACATCATTAATTTTTATTTCTGCAGGATAAGTCTTATCATTTCTACTGTGCCTGAATAGTATGCAGTTGGTTTTGCCCGTATTTAACAGTAATGAATTATTATAAAACCAATCTGTGATTAATGACATACTTGCCAGTGTCTTTTCTTCTATTATGGTAAAAGTTTTTTCAGAAACTAGAACATTTGTATCATCTCGTATTTTGTTAACATAATTGCATCATCTGTGATTATCGTTGATAGGTCGTTTATATATAATATGAATAAGATCGGACCAAGCACGCTGCCCTGTGGAACTCCCATGGTTATGCCTTTTGATTCTGAGTAATAGTCTGTACCATTGTCTTTAATATTTACTTTTTGAATATGCCCCTTAAGGTAGGACTTAAACCAATCATGTGCTCGTCCTACGTATACCTATTTAACATTGTAATAGCATTGGGCTGATTTGTGGTACCGGTACCCGATTAGATTTTGAAAAATCTGGTGAACATCTAGGCAAATCTATGCGAGATACTTCTATATAATACAGGTAGATCTTCATTTATTAAAAATAAAGCTTTGTTCACCCTGTTTGCAAGATTGCGGTATAAAACACGAGCTTAATTACCCTTTTTAACCTGCGACATTCTTTTACAATCTGGCACAGCACACAAACAAAAATTAACTATAAATCAAAACAGGCTATGAAAGATGCACGTAAAACAATAAATCTACTGCACTAATCATTAATTACCTACCTTATTAAAAATATCACTACGCTACTTCTTGACTTATGCTATATACTATAAATTAATACACTTTCACTTTAGTAAAATAAATGCTTATGCCTCAACCACGTCTTGAACTGACCAACACAGAAATATCTGACAAGTGACAATTCTGTGGCTGTCGGCTGGAGCAAATCCGACAGAAGACTTGTTTGTTCATCAGTGCTGCACTAAACGCCAAACACTATACATTTTCAACTCGAGGACACTAGTTCACCAAACGGGTAAATTCACACTACAAACGATATAAAACAGTCAAAGATAAGTTATTATCGTAAGTATATTCAGAGTGGTTGTCTCTGGTATATTATCAATTATTGCAGCTAAAATGGCGTTCCCATTGATTGGACCAATAAGACGGCAGCATGTGACATCATAGGCCAAAGACATACTCTCGTAGGATATACTATGTACAAAACGGCGCTTTTAAATGGCCGGAGGGCGCTGGTGTCCATGTATTACTTGTTGCGATGTAGCATTAAGTTTATTATTGAAACAGAAAACTCAGTGATGTTAAAATTATATATCACACAGGTACACATATGAACTTGCCAATTGGGTGACCTGCCATGTAAAACGCATATACTATGTACGAATTTCTTACGAGTTTTGCATTAATTTTTGCATATACCTAGAATGAATAACATGCCATACGTATTACATGCATATACATATTTACATGCTGTGTGCATAGGTAAAAATATACTTCACAGTATATTCTCTTGATTTTCTACTAAATATATCATCAAAGTAATATACTATGCATGTAATTTACTATATATACATTTTACGTAGGCCTTAAGTATGTGCTTGGCATACTCTTCTTGATATATACTTTTTACATATTGGTTAGTATATACTAGGTGCAATAGTTGAAGGAAATAAAAAGAACAGAACGTACCTAGTACAAGCGTAGTATACTCTTCTTGATATTTACTTTTTACATACTGGTTAGTATATACTAAGTGCAATAGTTCAAGGAAATAAAAATAACAGAACGTGCCTAGTACAAGCGTAGTATAAAATATCAACGTATAATGCACAAATCGTAGCAAAATTTGTAAATCGTATATACTATGTATACTGTGTGCTATGTGGGCTTAGATTGCACCGAGATTTTTTCTGCTGTACCCAGAAAATCGAAGGCTGCTCAGCAAGCCACATGTAGTTCTTATAAGCATCGTAATATTTGGAAGGGTCTTATAGGTAAGTAGTACAATTTGGCAACCTAAATTTTACCTCGATGTTATTTATATTTTTTGCAGGTGTAGCACCAAATGGTGTTGTAACTTATATTAGTGCTCTTATAAAAAAAATTGTGCAGCATTGTGGAATTGTGGAGCAGCTAGTACCTGGGGATCTAGTTTTAGTGGCTTTCTTCTCCATGTCATTTTACCTGTTGGTGTGGTGCTTAACTTACCACCATTCCTTACAACAGCCCAGTTTACCTCAGAGAAAGTGCAACAAACAGAGTGTATAGCTCGTGCGAGTATTCATGTCAAACATGCGATTCGAAGAATGATGGTTTACCAAATTTTAAACTTCATTCCAAATAAATTGATTCTCTATGCAGATGAAGTATTCCAAACTGTAGGTGCTTTAACAAATTCCAATATCCATTAATTAAAGAAGTGGAGCAATATTATACAGCAGAAACTTAATAAATATGTTTTGTTCTAGCACGTTTTATTTAGTACATTACGTACCTTTATACCTATTATATCATTAAAATAACTATATTCAATTTTTATAAATTTCCAGTAGTGAGGTTTCTTCATATTACAACATAATCAAATATTAAACAATTTTGAACATTTATTAGATCTTGTTATATCAAATTTAAATTGTAGGGTTAGTCGGGCACATTTAGTTTAGTAAATGAGGATGCACATCATCCAACTTTGTACATTAAAGTAAACGTACAAAATCATAAGCTCAAACAATTACCCTCAGTAATTGAGAACTATTATAACTTTAAAAAAGCGAACTTTAATCTCATGTATAGCTTATTTGTGGATACTAATTGGTCTGGATTGGAAAACATCACTGATGTCAATGGAGCAGTTGAGTATTTTTATGAAATTATTTATAATGTCTTTGAAATTTGTGTACCAAAAGTTGGAAAATGCAAAAAATATCCTGCATGGTTCAACAGACAAATTATTAAAGAGTTAAAAAATAAGGATAAAATTCGCAAAAGATATCAAGCAACTATTGAGCTTAAAAATGAATATATTAATTTAAGAAGTTAAAAATTGATATCGATAACTCATACAAAGACTACTTAAACAAAATACAACATGACATTAGGGATGATCCTAAAGCATTCTGGCAATACATAAACAATAAAAAAGGATCTGTATCAATACCAAGTGTTATGTATCTAGACGGCATTGAATACAAGAATGGAGAAGGAATTGCGAATGCATATGCCTCACATTTTAGTAGTGGTTACCACTGGCGGTTCTTCTATTGGGTCATTTGGTCAATGACCTCCCACATACAAATAAAAAATAGAGCTAATCATTTTCTGAAGTTAAAATATATAATATATATATATATATATATATATATATATATATATATATATATATATATATATATATATATATATATATATATATATATATATATATATATATATATATATATATATATATATATATATTGTCACAATATCCATGGTTCATTAAAAATAAGTTGTTTAAAAGGGACAAATAAGAAATTAGCTAAATTGGCAATTATTTTGAGCAGTAATATCATGAAATGTAATTTAGTAATAATTCTGTGGTCAAATTTGAAAATTGTTGTTTGATATAACCATAAAATATTATATAGTAAAGAAATAACAAAATGTGTTGAGAATCATGAGGCAAGAAATAATAAAATATTAAATGAACATAGTTATTAGAATTTAAGTTATGTTATTATAATATAGAAGTACATACCGTACAGATAATTAACAAAACATTGTAATTAAAATAAAAGTGAAAGTGATAAATTTGAGGAAGCATACAATCATCGTAAGTTACTTGAAGTCAGTTTAGAAACTATGAAATATAAATTTCAGCTAGGATAGCACAATTGATTTAGTCATCCAGGGTAACTAGGAAAAACAAAAAAGTTTGTTGGGAGATAGAATTTGGAAGTAGAAGGGGAAGTTTTTGATGTGGAGAAAGAAAAATAAAAACGAAAAGAAATACAAGTATAAGAAAGAAATATAGCGTTTATAAATTAAGTGCAGTATAAGAAGCTAAAGCAGAGTAAATAATCAAACAGAAGATATTTAATAAAATTGGAAGAAGTTTGAAAATAATAATTATTGAATGTAAAATTGATAAGGAAATCAAAATATTTAGTATTCAGTAATAAAAGGTTAGTTTCCGGCTTTTGATTATTGTTTTAGAAAACCTGTAGAAAATCTGTGGTTTATGAAGAAATGAATATTGGAAAGTGAAATGTCAAAATCAATGTCAGATGGGGAGAATTTAAATTTAAGACAATAATCAAAGTTTGGAGAATACGAGAAGAGGAAAATTTCAAGGGTGAACGAAGGAGACGGAGTTGATGTGATTTGTGCATAAGTGTTATAAGGAACTTGGTATGTGATAAACTCTATTTAAAATCAATGTCAGAACGTTATTAAACTTAAGGAGACAGATTGTTAAATATTTGTAAAAGTTAAAAAAATATTATATGATCATTTGGTATTAATCTTGGCCTCAATTTAATAATAATGCCCCTAGAACTTGCTCTTTGAGATAAGTGTTTCATGTTTAAAGTATTTCAATATAAAAATCCAAGTTAATGCATTAATTTGGTTGGCGCTCAGCATACTTAAATTGTGAAATTGAATTTATTAAAGGTAAAATAAAATATAGGATTTAAAATACCACATATAAATGGCGCCCAACGTGGGGCGATCAAAATAAAGGGTAGTCATTAAAGACAGGAAATTTTAAATAATTGAACACAGTATAGTTTAAAATTAAAAGATAATTAACAGGGAATTTTACTAAAGTAAAACAAATACTTCAAATTTCTATTTTATTCGAGAATGGATCTGCGTTCTGGGAGAAAGAGTAGTATGGCAGACCAAGAGGAAATTGTGGCACAAACAAGTACAGATCAAGGTACGGGGGACAACATAAATGTTCCAAGCAATGTCATGTTTAGTCAATTGTTAATAATGATGACTGAAATAAAAAAATCGAATGATGAAATAAAAATTGTCAAATGACCATTTATCAGGGGAGGTTATGCAATTTAAAGATACAAACGAAAAATTATCAGGGGAAATAAATTCAATGAAACAGGAAATGGCAGGGGAATTAAACAATTTAAACACTAAATTTGAGAAAATAATATTTGATATTAGAAAAGAAACAGATGAAATGATTAACAACGCGAAAGGGCAAATGCTTAAAGAAATACATGAAAAAATAGAAGTAGAATTTCAAGACATGACGACATTAATTGATAGGAGAGACATTATATATGACGAACGAATACGGGGGCAAGACGAAAAGATAAACACGGTGGAAAACAAACTAAAACAACACGAGACAGTCACGAAACAATTTGAAAATCATATTAAAAAAGGGTGTAATACTGGTGGAGAACCAACTTATGTAATTAGGGGGGAGCCACCCATTAGTTTAAATGAACTTAAATTTTACGGGGACTATAAAATTCATCCTTGTGTTTTTATAGAAAGGTTAGAAAATTGTATTGAAAACAGAACGAAAATAGCGGACATAAAAACATGCATACAAAATAGTATAAAAGGGGATGTAGAAGCTTGGTACAGTTTGATAGAGGATGATTATCACAATTTTCAAGAATTTAAGGAACTTTTCTTAAAACAATACTGGGGACAATACCACCAGCAAAAAATCCGGAAAAATTTAGGTAATGGGAAATATTATGAAGGCTATGGGTGCTCGCGTGAACAATACGCAATACGTAAATATAATCAATCGAAATATCTAGTTCCTCAACCCACAGAAGCTGAGATAATAAATTATTTAGCGCAACATTTTGAGGATGATATTCGAAAAGTTATAATAACGCAGAGAATGTGTACAATAAATGAAATGGTTGAATATTTAAGGGATATTGATGATGATAGGACTGGTTGGAGGAAACCATTGGCTCAGTTTGACCGACGAGACAGGGACGGCAGGTACGGACGAGGAAATTTCAATGAACGGGGGAGTCGAGTCGATTTTAGGCAGAGGATTGATGACAGACAAGGTAGACGTTATGCATATCAGAATATGAACTTTGACAGACAAAACGATAGGCAACGGAGAAGAATTTTCGACAGACAAGATAACAGAAATGTAAGAAGGGAGGATGGACAAGCACAAGAACAACATAATGATAAGAGAGACGATAGGCAGAGACAAATTAATACAATACGAAAACAGCAGGAGGATATAAATAAGATAGAAACGGTAGCGCAGATACAAGTAGACGGACATAGGCAGGATTTTCGGTAGCGAACAAACCAAGTGTGTCGATCATAACAACTTACCAACACATGCGAGAATATTTGGATTATGAAAACGGTTTTGAAGGCAATGAGGAGATAAATATAAGTAATTTACCAATTATTAATGTTAAAATAGATGAAATAGAGGTGCAAGCTTTAGTAGACACAGGTGCAGAAATAAGTTTAATAAATGAAGCAGTGCTGGAAAAAATTCCAGAGAAAATTAAAGAGAACATTATGAAGGTATCAAAAATAAAATTAATGAATGCAAATGGAAGAAAGTTTGCTGAAGGAAATAGGGTAATGAACATAACTTGTGAGGTACAGGGTGAGAAATTTCAGGGTAATTTTGTAGTGATTAAAAATATGAATTTTGATATTATTGTGGGGGAGGATATTTTAACAAAGTTGAGAGTAAAAATTGATATGGGTAAGAGGACTTTGAGTATAGGTGGAAAAGTAGGGCCCATGGTAAAAATTAATGAAGTAGATGTGCAATTAAAGGGCAAAGTTGCCGAAAATATAAATGTGTATAAAGTTATGGAGGAAAGCACATCGCGTAGAGTAAGTAATTGTAATTTGGGGGAGAGCTTTAAAATAAAATGTCCTACTCAATATGTTAAAAAAATTCAAGGATTACTTAAAAGATATAAATCACTTATTAATTACACACCGAGAATCGCGGAAAATTATGTTCATAAGTTATTAGTTGATGAAAGTAAACCATTTAAATGCAAAAATTACCCAATTCCTTACAACTATCGAGTAAAAGTAAGAGAAGAAATCAATAACATGATAAGGGATAAAATCATAGAACCAGCAAAAACAAATTATATCAATCCATTAGTAGTTGTTAGAAAAAAGAATGATACCATACGGTTATGTTTAGACGCTAGGTTACTAAATCAAATAACTAAAGCTCAGTATGATGCACCACAAAACATAGATTCAATGTTATCTAGAATAGGTAAAAATACGATATTTAGCAAATTAGATCTCAAAAATTCATTTTGGCTCATTCCTTTAGATCCAAACTCTCGTAAATACACAGGGTTTAGTGTTGAAGGCCATGTGTATTGGTTCAAAGTTGTACCATTTGGTTTGCAATCGGCTAGCTCAGCTTTAGTACGAGCTATGCAATCGGTACTTGATAAATATGAAAATTTTTGTTTGCACTATATAGACGACATCTTAGTTTTTTTCGGAAAATATTGAAAAACATTTAGAGCATCTTGACACGATTTTAAATGCTTTAGATATCGCAGGATTAAAGTTAAACATAGAAAAATGTGAGTTCTATCAAACAGATGTAAAATACCTAGGATATACAGTAGGTCAAACGGGTATTAGCATAGATAAGGAAAGAATAGCGGAAATTAAAGAATATCCATCACCGAAAAATTTAAAAATGTTAAGAGGTTTTCTGGGTGTTCTTAATTACTATAAGAAATTTGTGCCCAAATTAACCGAATATCAGATACCATTAATAGAGTTATTAAAAAAAAATGTTAAATGGAAGTGGAAAAAGAGAAGGGAGAAAGCTTTTCAACGGTTAAAAGAAAACATTAGGATACGCGTAGTTAAAAGAATTAAGGCAAATTCTGATCGGTACATTAAACAGGAAAATGAAAAGAATAAGAAAAAAGTAAAATTTAAAATAGGTGATTTTGTTATCATAAAAAGGTTGAGAGTGTCAAACAAGGACAGAAAAATATGTGCAAAATTATTGTATCCATATGAAGGTCCATATCGAGTAAATAAAGTTATAAATGACAACACATATGAGCTTTGGAACATGAAAAATGATACTGTACGGGGAATTTTCAATATAAGTTTATTATATCCATATCTTCCAGATCGTAACATACATGTTATGAATAAAATAGATACAACGTCTAGTGGATAAATACAATTTTCATACAAGTGTAAAATGTGTATTGATCCAGGGGGAGAAAATGTCACAATATCCATGGTTCATTAAAAATAAGTTGTTTAAAAGGGACAAATAAGAAATTAGCTAAATTGGCAATTATTTTGAGCAGTAATATCATGAAATGTAATTTAGTAATAATACTGTGGTCAAATTTGAAAATTGTTGTTTGATATAACCATAAAATATTATATAGTAAAGAAACAACAAAATGTGTTGAGAATCATGAGGCAAGAAATAATAAAATATTAAATGAACATAGTTATTAGAATTTAAGTTATGTTGTTATAATATAGAAGTACATACCGTACAGATAATTAACAAAACATTGTAATCAAAATAAAAGTGAAAGTGATAAATTTGAGGAAGCATACAATCATCGTAAGTTACTTGAAGTCAGTTTAGAAACTATGAAATATAAATTTCAGCTAGGATAGCACAATTGATTTAGTCATCCAGGGTAACTAGGAAAAACAAAAAAAGTTTGTTGGGAGATAGAATTTGGAAGTAGAAGGGGAAGTTTTTGATGTGGAGAAAGAAAAATAAAAACGAAAAGAAATACAAGTATAAGAAAGAAATATAGCGTTTATAAATTAAGTGCAGTATAATAAGCTAAAGCAGAGTAAATAATCAAACAGAAGATATTTAATAAAATTGGAAGAAGTTTGAAAATAATAATTATTGAATGTAAAATTGATAAGGAAATCAAAATATTTAGTATTCAGTAATAAAAGGTTAGTTTCCGGCTTTTGATTATTGTTTTAGAAAACCTGTAGAAAATCTGTGGTTTATGAAGAAATGAATATTGGAAAGTGAAATGTCAAAATCAATGTCAGATGGGGAGAATTTAAATTTAAGAAAATAATCAAAGTTTGGAGAATACGAGAAGAGGAAAATTTCAAGGGTGAACGAAGGAGACGGAGTTGATGTGATTTGTGCATAAGTGTTATAAGGAACTTGGTATGTGATAAACTCTATTTAAAATCAATGTCAGAACGTTATTAAAGTTAAGGAGACAGATTGTTAAATATTTGTAAAAGTTAAAAAAATATTATATGATCATTTGGTATTAATCTTGGCCTCAATTTAATAATAATGCTCTAGAACTTGCTCTTTGAGATAAGTTTTTCATGTTCAAAGTATTTCAATATAAAAATCCAAGTTAATGTATTCATTTGGTTGGCGCTCAGCATACTTAAATTGTGAAATTGAATTTATTAAAGGTAAAATAAAATATAGGATTTAAAATACCACAATATATATATATATATATATATATATATATATATATATATATATATATATATATATATATATATATATATATATATATATATATATATATATATATATGGCTCCGTGGTCTAGAGGTAACGTACTTGCCTCGAAACCTCGGGGTCCCGGGTTCGATTCCCGGTCGAGGAACTGGGATTTTTCTGTGAGAGAGATTAATCATAGTATACTCGGATATTGGGTGTGTGTCCATTGTTTCTAAATGTGTAGCCCTCTCCCACACAAGGTCATTCCAGACCTTCAGGGATAAAGGGGGTTGTAATTTCATGGGGTGTGTTATCAATGTTATCAATATATATATAAATATATATATATATATATATATATATGTATATATATATATTTTTAAGAATATTAAAAATATATATGTTATATATTTTTAAACTTCAGAAAATGAATAGCTCTATTTTTTAATTTGTATGTGGGAGGTCATTGACCAAATGACCCTATAGAAGAACCGCCAGTGGTGTTTACAATGCTAATTTAAACAGTGATGATACATAGAACTGAATCCATTTATAGAGTAGATAAATGTAATAGCTGTAACAGATAAAGACATACGTGAAATTGTGAAGAAATTAAAGGTAAATAAATCTGTGGGACCTGATAAACTGCCGTCTTACATTATCAAGGGCTGTATCGACTTCATTTATCCACTGAAATATTTATTTAATTTGAGTTTAAAAACTAACACATTTCCTGACATTTGGAAAGAAGTTAGAATATGCCCTGTACATAAGACAGGAGATAAAAATAATATTGTTAATTTTAGGCCAATTTCCATACTTTCAGTCCCTGCTAAATTATATGAGTATGTATTGTACCAAGTCATTTATAGCTCGGTAAATAATCAAAAATCAGTCTATCAGCATGGTTTCATGAGAAATAGATCTACTTCTAGTAATTTAACTAACGTCACTCAGTTTATATCAGATGCCCCAAATGACAGAAGTCGGGTAGATGTTGTCTACACTGATTTTCAAAAAGCTTTCGACGCAGTACCACATAGTCTTCTCATCTGTAAACTTAAAAATGGATTTGGTTTTCATGATAATTTTCTAAAACTTATTGAATCATATTTACAAAATCGAAAATAAAAAGTATATGTAAATGGATTTTCCTCAGAATATTTTTACGCTATATCTGGAGTCCCACAGGGTTCTAACTTTGGGCCTTTGTTGTTCCTTATGTACATCAATAGTTTAACTGAAATAATACAATCGTCGAAATATTTACTCTTTGTAGATGATTTAAAAATTTATGTCAGAACTGGAAAAATTGCCAACTGTCTTGAACTTCAAGATGATATAAATGAAATTCATAATTGGTCTTCTAAAAATAAATTATTTTTCAACATAGATAAATGTCATATAATGTCTTTTTTCTCGAAAAATTGATCCTCTTATATATGACTAAAATATGAAGGGAACCACACTGACTAGGGTTGAAACCATGAGGGACTTGGGTATTATGTTTGACTCTAAACTTAATTTTAATGGTCATATCTTATCCATTACAAGCAAAGCTACTAAAATGTATGATTTTATTGTTCGTAACACCAAAAAGTTTACAAATATATCATGTATAAAACTGTTTTACATAATATATGTAGTATATTTAATACAATAATTCAAAATAATTGTGATATATTTGCCATTTCTTTAAATGCTTTAAAAAGTGTACTAAATGATTTATTATAATGTTGTTGAGTTTCCGGAGGGTTTCCGTGAATTTCCTGGAGATTCGGTGATTTTAAAACTACATAATAGTAAAGTTTACGAGGTTTTGGGAGATTTATGGGAGCCTACCTGAGATTTTGCAACACTAATTAATTATAATGTAAGGCATAATCGATATGTATATCTCAGGGGCGGTCGGTCCATGGACGCAAGGGAAGCAGTGCTTCCCTTGGGATTATTAAAAAAAACACATAATTAGAACCTAATTATTATTTATCACATATATATTAATAATTAAAATTTACTTTTACCCAATTTCAATAGACACGGCCCTGCATTTCAACAGCTGAGATAATGTTGCACGATGTAACGATGACGCACTCGATTAATCGAGCCAACACGAACTCGCGCGACTTCGATATAAGCAACTTCTTGAAATGCATCCCATCCCCACTTCATAATCTTGATATCTGAGCCGTATAGCATAGTAATGCGTCTTGTTTAATAGATTTTAATCTCGATTTTAATATTATACTTAATATTAATCTTCCTAGTAATATTCTCAGCTCTTGTGCTATATTTGTAAAAACTTTTTTTGGTGTTTCTAAACCTGTGGTGCGGCAACAAGTGATTTTTAAAACGTTGAACATTAATGCGCGTATAAGCAGTTTTAGAATTGTTTATTCAATATGGAAGCTGGTCCGAGGACTGGAAAATATTATTTGCGTTTGTGTGGTGTGCAATTTGTTGAAAAAGGGATTTTCAACATATTCGTTTCAAGATAAACTGGATATTATTAGAAACGGGAGACCAACACCTGATTTAAAACTTTTAAAAACGAAAGTTAAATCATGCTATAGGTACTTTAATATTGAAATGTACAGTACTAATCAGTGGTTAACGGATTGTGAAAATGTGTGTAAATTGTTTTGTTGACCATGTGTACTTTTCAGAAATGAAAAAGGTGTTTGGAATAAAAATGGCTTTTCAGATTTAAACAACATTCACAAAGTGATAAAGAGGCATGGTAAGTGTGAAACTCATTTGCGAGCGGTGCTAAAAAAAACATTTGGAAAATCACGAATTGAGCATTCATTAGATCAGCAGTTGAAAGAAAGTGACCGTAAGCATAATGAACTTGTAAAAAAAAATCGAGAAGTGTTAAAAAGACTTATTGACATTGTTTGTTTTTTCGGCGAAAATGAACTTAGTTTTAGAGGTCATACTGAATCTCGGAGGGTTGCTAATAGGAGCAATTTCTTCAATTTAGTTGATTTATTAGCAAAATACAATACAATTTTAAGTAACCATCTGGAACACTCCACGGTATGTCGCGGTACATCAAATCATATTCAAAATGATTTGATTCAGTCGATAAGCAATTTTGTTTTAGAAAAGATCAAGCAAGAAATAAGAAAAGCTCCTTTTGTTGCAATTATATTAGATGAAACAACCGATATTACGAATATTAATCAGTTGTCAATCGTAGTACGCTACATAAATCCAAATGGGAAAGTCCAAGAGCGCTTTTTAGGATTTTTAGGCGTAACAACGCAAAGAGTGGCCGCAGCTTTATATGCTATAGTTTGTCAGACAGTCGATCTACAGTGTGGTGCTAAACTTATCGCCCAAAGTTATGATGGGGCGCTGTAATGGCTGGTGAATTTGGGGGGCCTGCAGGCCAAAGTAAAAGAGACTTTTCAGAATGCAATATTTGTACATTGTTTTGCGCATCGATTAAATTTACTTCTTGCTCAATCTGCAGCGTGTCTTAAAGAGTGCAAAGTATTTTTTTCAAGTATTAGTGGAGTGGTTGCCTTTTTTCAAAATGATCGAAACGGCCACGAGCTTTAGATTTGGAAGTACAGAAGAGACTACCCAGAGTTGCTCCAACACGATGGAATTACTACAATGGGAGGCTAGTACAAACTGTATCTGAATATCGACAACCTCTAATTGATTTATTTGAAAATATTTTACAAAGCAAAGATGATTGGGACACTGAGACTTTGAATGGATCCAGAGGTTACTTAGATTCAATGAAAAAGAGACTTTGATTTTAATTTTGTGTTAAATATTTTCTCCGAAATATTCCCATTTACTGACAATTTATTCAATATTTTGCAAACTAAATCAAATGACGTTGGATTTTGTGTAAAGAAAATTGAGGAATTCAAAAATTTGATTTGTAACAAGAAATGAATTTGAAAAGTTCTGGGAGAAAACTAGTAATGACAATTTAGAGCCGCAAAGAAAAAAGAATATGAATTGAATTTATAGTGGATCGTGGAATTTCATATCGAAGACTTTTTATCGAAATTTTGGACAATATCACTGGGCAACTAAATAATAGATTTAAAAATTTTAATGATATACAATTTTTAGAATTGTGTAATTTTAATGAATTTAAAAATAAACAGTTTCCACAAAACGCACTTCAGTCATTGAGTGATAACTATGGAAATTTTTTTGATATAGTTGGGTTGCGATCGGAACTTTCAGTTATTTATTCTACAGAAGATATTAGTCAGAAACATAATGCCAATGAACTGATTATCTTTATAAAAGAAAATAGTTTGGATCAGGCCTACTCTGAAGTGTTGAAATTGTGTGAGTTAGTGTTGACGATACCTGCAACTAGTGCTTCGGTTGAACGCAGTTTTTCGACCTTAAAAGGAATAAAAACTGTTTCAAGAAATTCAACCAGTGAAGAGCGGCTTTCAAAATTGTCCCTGTTGACAATAGAAAGTGACTTTGTGAAGGAGATGTCTCAAAATTCAAACTTTTACGACGGACTTATTTCCGACTTCGTAAAAAAGGATAGGCGTATTAAACTACATTATAAATAGGTAGGTATGTGCATGTTAACTACTTAACTAGCCGGCTCGATTTATAGTTGGTTAGAGAGTGCACGATGGCAAATGTGACTGAACAAACTCTCTATTTCGCTGAGGGTTCGATCCCCGCACTGGCAATGTCGGTGGGTATGGTTGTGTGTGCGTTTTTTTCATAAGTGTAACCCTCGCCCATGCAGCTTCGGCTTTAGAATCGGGGGTTGTCTAATTTTTGTGGTGTTTTTATGTTTTATGTTTATTGAGCAGTGGCGGTCCTACATGTGTACTTTTTTCTAGATATCATAACTTTGGGGCTTTCTACATTTGCTTTAAAATGAGTATACGGAAGCCATGCCCTTTTCTTAACAAAAATTTTGCCTCGCTTCGCTCGGGGCTTCGCACTACCCATCACCCTATATCACAAACTGCTTCCCCTGTATCAAAACTCACCGCGCGCCCCTGGTATATATATATATATATATATATATATATATATATAATATTGCTTAATTCAAACTATATATTCTAAATTATGTTCAAGTATTGTAGCTTTTGTATTCTGTAATAGGGCTATTGCCTGTTGAATACTTTAAATAAATAAATAAATAAATATTCTATATAAATAAAGTAATTATTATTCATTATGTTGATTAAAAATTTGAATTCAATATATAAATGAATTTTCAGTTGATTAGTACTGTTTTGAGCAACCTTAAATTTACTTCAAAATTTTCTATTATATATATATATATATATATATATATATATATATATATATATATATATATATATATATGTATATATATATATATATATATATATATATATATATGTATATATATATATATATGTACATATATATATATATATATATATAAAACTTCTTTAAAAACTTACTAACTATAAAATGAAAAATTTTCTAACTGTACTACAAAGGAAACATTAACTCTTCATTCCCCATATGTATGGTACAAACTTATTTAAATAAAATGATTTTATTATTTCCAAATTGTCAAATCAATAAGTTTTTGTTTTCACACACACAACCTCATACTCATTGGGTGTCCAAACTATTAAATAACAGGTTTATCTATTTGTCAAATGCAACTGACTTTGTATTTGATGATAATCATGTTAAAAATTTATTAAAGTTACATTTCTTTGTTTATAAATAATGCATGATTTGTCGTTGTTTAATGCCTCACTTAAACTACAATTTCTAAATTTATATGGATATTTCACTTCTACGATGCAACTATTGCCGCAAAGTCCATCAGGTGAAGCACCTAGTACACCTGTACTTTCCAAATGGGGTTATGAACGTACATAACTTACTGCTTTATTTATCAAATCAATTTAAAATAGAATTGTGAGGAACTGGCAACACTGCCTTCAGTTACGTCATTTCTGTGGACGGCGTTTAGAGAGATACAGTGACCAACAAAATGTCAGTTGCTGGAGGATGAAAAAATTATCAGATATTCAAAATTTTTTTGACAGTGCTAATCGATTGTACTCGACGAAATATATTGAGGGTTAAAATATAACTACGCATTTAAAACTCACCCTGTATAATAAAGCTAAGTGACCGTTAAGTAATCTTTATGTTTTAACCTTGATAATAAATGGCACTAAGAATTCAATACGGCTATAAGTACAATATTTTGATTTGAAGTTCTGCTCGTATGAGGGCTACCGCGCTTGAATTCACCACCAGAGGCGTTAGTGTAGGGTAAGATACATAAATTTCAAAGTCACTGAACGTTAATGTTTATTATTACTTTTTAACGCGGGTTTTTAGTGACTTATAAAAATTGTGATACTTCTGATGAAATATGGAATATATACGATACGGGTTGATGAATGTAAGCGATTTAAAAGCAGAGCTAAGAAAAAGAGATGCAAAATTAAGCGGGCTTAAAGAACAGCTAATTCAAAGGTAAGTGTATTTACTCGGACAGATTTGTCAAAATTATGCATTATTATGAAGTTTTAAATTCTGCATATCTGTTCAGACTTCAAGACTATGATAAAAATAATAATTTTGTTGGAAACATACAAGATGAGGTACCACAAGATGATTTAATGTTTACTGTTGAAATTATTGTACCTATCAGAGGTGTCTCATGTCATTAAGGTTATGTTATATCAAGCATGAGCATGATGAAAACATCGAATGTGCATGATTATTACTTACGATTTTCTGTTGTAAGCTCCTTTGGTAACGCATAATCGTCAGAATTAAAATGTTCTTACAAACACGTAATGTTTCAAAGGAGTAAAGTTATCCCTGCGAATCGCTACCAACCATTGTTAACAAGTTTTTTATTTACTGGTGTACGAAATAATTATAATAAAACCCTATAAACTTGTTCCGCGCCTATCAAAAACTTTTGACAGCTACCTTACTAGCTAGTGGCGCCAACTGTTGAGTCTAAAAACGATAGCCCTCATTAGCGAAGTAACTCACAAGTTTAAAATACAATTAAAGTCGCAAAGCCTGTATAATACAAACATTTTCAATCATCTTGTGTAAAACGAAACTTGAATTTTGAACAAATAGAGGAGAGTCTGAGCCATCTCCGAAGATAAAATTATCTATTTTACAGTTAATAAGAATAATTATTTCTCAGTAAGCAGAGCCTCATCTACGTCACTAGGTATGTTCGGTTTACTAGCTATATAGATACATTGACATATATAAAAACACAAAATATGATAAATATTTGGTGTGAATGAAGAATATATACGTGGTATGAAATAAATATCTTGTACTTTTTCCCACGTTTCAGGAAAATTATTTGTATATTATAAAATTTAAAATATTTTACTTCTGTTAATTTCTATAGTTCGGTCCGCTTAATTATTCCTCCGTTGTTATACAACACAACACTAGTAATCTTTATTATTTTTTTTTATTTAATATCAGAATTTTATTTATTTACTTAAATTTTTATATAGAGCTATGAGATTCTTTTCCCATGGAGCAGGATCAATGCTACTCAATTATTTAGAGATTTATAAAAATGTTAAAATTTTGTTTTTTACTTACCAAATAACAGTCTTAATATTAACATAGATCAATGAAACAATTTACAACATTTTATTCATTTGGCATACAATGAGCGTACCTTTTGTTGTTTTGGTGCGTTAAATCCAATTTATATATCTAAATGTGGTCTGCCAGTTAGAAGTTGATCCGTCTCTGTCGGTTTATCGGTTTATACCTTTTTTCGACTTATTGCACTCATGCAGCACTGACATGCACCTGATAAGTGCCGAATGTTCGACTTATTATTTGTGGTTGCACCGTGCCCGTGTAGCGTGTTCGGCTTAAACAAAAAACAACACCCAGTGCAGGACTAGTGCCAGTGCTGCCATTATAGTACAATTGTACTATTTACAGTACATTTTTGCTTGAAAAGTACGACAGTACATTTACGTGAAAAGGATATAATTTCTAGTACATTTCATAAAATTTCCCTAAGGTAGTACTTCTATGGTACATTACAGAACCTTTTTAAAATATGAGCTTTAAAAGTATCAATTTATTTATCCATCGAGAATCCATGGATGGATGGCACCCAGAGCTGCCAGGTACTTCAATTAAAAGAATTGAAATAGTAATTTAATTATTTTTAAGTAATTAAATTACTTTAATTCAATTACTTTTTTGGACGCCTTAAAATAATTGGTATTTGAATTACTTTTGTAAAAGTAATAGGCAGGGACATTTTTTTTATTACTTTAATAACATCTACAGTTTAAAATAATTGCCCGTATTTTTTTTTTTATTAAATGTCTTATGCTTAAAAAAATTCGTAAAGTTTAAGCGCTCTTTAAACGGTCAGATATTCCCGCATTTTCCCAAGCCAATTGTATTGGCTAGTATTCGCGTGGTAAGGTAGGAGATTGAGGAAACATGCTGCATTCCATGTTTCTAAATAATTAAGTAATATTGTGTTGATGTAAAGCAATCCTTTATTATAGTATTATATTTCAGTATTAGTAAACCATTAGACTTAATCGTGGTTAAATATAGGGAATGCTTACATGCTTTGTGTTTATATTTGTGTTAAAAGAAATTATTTTAAAAAGCCAGTATTAAACTTCAGGGAACATGCTTCTTTTTTAGAAATTTGGCAACGGAGCTAGTTGAATATTTAACCTTAATGTTTTGTTTGTTGTTTTGTATATCATTACATTATTTTGAAACTTAAATGTCTTAAAAAGTTTTTGTACCTGGTTGTGGAAATGTTAGTGAAGTTACAGTTACGCAAATTTACATTATCAATAATTATAACACCTGCACTATAATAACCTTGTTTTAGTTTTCTACCCTGGAATGGCGCTTCGTATCTACGCTGTTACGTCATTATGAGACCGCCGATTGCCTTCATTTGAAATACATCCTCATTTCCAGCATTTTCATTTCACAATTAAACAAAATATGGTTACTAAAATTATATTTTAGTAATATTTATAGTGATTTAAAGGTCTCTACTATAATACCATGATGTTTCTTTCTGTAATTTTGATTACAGTCCCCTCGCCTATTGTAGTTGGTAATTGTTTTATTGTTTTTTGGTAATTGAAGTACTGAACAAATAATTCAATTCCTTTTGGGTAATTCAATTTCTTTCAGATACTTTAATTACTTTAAAATAATTGAAATTGTATCGAAAATATTCCGAGAAAAATCGCAAAGCGCTGGGCTTTAATAACTTGTCTGAGCTTGTCGTTTGACAGTATTTTCGTTTTCTTTCAGTTATCCAGTGTACTACACAGTGAGTATACAGTAGCTGTGATTGCAAGAAAACCATGTTTTTAATTATTTGTGTCCTTGTGTTTTTAATTCTTAAAAAGTTGCCTGGCAAGGTAAGTAAATATTAAATAATAAATTTCTTTACTATTTTTTAAATATTAATATATGTGTGGGGGTTTGAGTAAAAATATGAGATAAAACTAAGAAAAAAGCTATTAAACAAAATGTTCGAACTCGGTTAACACTTTTCCTACCTTTGTTAGCCTGATGTTGTGGGCCTGTTCCTGATTTTTGGTAGGCAGCGGACTGTAGGGGGGCTTCTGTGTGATGTAAGTCGAACACTCGTAAGCTTGAGAGATTGAGTCACTTTTCACAAAATTTCCGTGAAAAGGGCGAGCGAGATAATTAATTTTTTCGAGAAAAACACGAACACGTGTTGAGAGAGTCAATTCAAAATTTGAAGTGTTTCTTCGTGTCAACTCGGCATCCACGTAGAATAGCCAAGAGGTAGGGATTTGTGAAACCGAGTATTGGCGCGACATGAGTACAAATAATAATAAAATGAGATCAGGGAATACGGAACAATATGTTATACATATATCTCCGATATTGGCAATATCTATTATTTTACCTATTTGATTTAATCAAATACCTATTAATATTAGTTACACTGACAAAATTTTTTAATAATGATTGTAGAAACAAAATTTTTGCACAGAAATGTGTTTCACATTGAACTCAAATATCGAATAAAAAATGTCTGTCTGTATGTATGTCTGTGTGTAGACCATTTCTTGTCAACACAATAATTTCTTTTAGACTTGAAAATTTTATTTTAAATTTAGTACCTATATATGTAAAATAGCTTGGTAGAATATTACCTACATACGTGTTTGAAAGACCTAATAATTATTTAAAAATACATGTACATAGTGCCTCTTTTTTGGTAGGTATTTGAATCTCTTTTATTTTCAGTCGATATTTCAATTATTTTTGGTAATTCAGTTACATTCAAAGTAATTCAATTAAATGAGTAATTGAAGTATAAGGTAAAGTAATTGAATTCCTTTACTTGAAAAAAATATTATTTTCGACGAGTAATTGATACTTGAAGTACTGTGTAAAATGAGGAGTAATTGGTAATGGAAATATTTACTACTTTGATTGATAATTGGTACTTCAATTACTTTTAATGGGTAATTGTGACAGCTCTGATGGCACCACACAAAATTAGTTGGAAGCATCGCATTCAAAATATATGAAATTTGATTCACATGTATCTACACTTACACATTCCTGTTAGAAACCACCGTTCCTTCGGTATTAGAATCAGGTATTGGTATTAGAGTCACCGCAGAAATAGTAATCGGATATGCAAAATTCATTTAACATTCTAGTAAATAACTTAGAATAATATTACGTTCTTTATCTCCATCTCTTTCCACTCATGTAATTAAAAAGAGACGGTGAATAAATTAATGATTATAGTACATTACAGTACATTTTCACTGACATAAATAGTACACTCAAATGAAAGCTCGCGGCAGCACTGACTAGTGCATACATTTTAGCACGAGCTCTCAGAGGTCGTGTTGAATCTAGTGCAACAAAAATGACCGGTATATTTATGAGTATGATGGAGGAATTATTATCTTCTTCATCGTCAGATGAGGAAGAAATTAATTATTGCTTGACATATCTTCAAAAGAATAAACACGCAAGAATAAAAAATTTTGTCAACATCTTAAACACGGCCACCGATAAAGAAGTAAGTATTTCGAGGTTATGTTATTTCATTAAAATATGATTATTTATATTCGAGATTGGTTACTAACACCTTATAGAGATTTTGGAAATTTAGATGAAAATGAGCGGCAATTCAATAAAACATTTTGTGCAACGCGAGTTTTAATTGAAAACTCATTTGGTATATTAAAAAGTAGATTTCGACAGCTTTTACAAGTTCACATGCAGTGTTGACAAAATTTCAAAATTTATTATTAGCTGTTGCGTTTTACATAATTTATGTATTATGAATTGTGATGAATTGGAACAGGAAGAATGCATTGTTAATTGTACTATTGGAGACAATATTGAAGGTTCTAACACAGAAGATACAGAAGTGCATTTGAGGAAATTAGGCGAGATAAAACGAAACTTTATAAAAAATCGACTGACGCACTTACACACATAATTAGGCCAATTCTATAACTTGTTTTGAATCTGTTATACAAGGTGTTTCCTCCAAATTGTAGTCTTTAAATTGGGGGGGGGGTCATCTACATAAAAAAATAAGAATTTTGGAATCCATTTATATTACTTCATTTGAAGTAGGATCATCCCCCAGATTATATAGTTTGGAAACTCCGTGTAATAATAACCACTTTCGATGATATAGTTTAACTTCTCTATGTATCTATTTTGTACTGTTCTTGTAAAATATTGATTAAATAAAAGTTTAAAGATATCAGTTCTTTATTTCAATTTATAGAAAACAAGCTATAATAAACATTTTATTAAAAAAAAAAAACAAAAAACCACATTCTTTTTAACAAATAATTTTGCTGTACCTATCGAGGATAAATCTTTTTTTTTATTTATTACCACTCTGATTTTCTTTATTAATAAGCTTCAACAGAAGGTCCATTTTTTTCCCTATGTCTTCTTTCCTTATTTTCTTTTTTAATATATATTTCCTCCAGTTTCTTGAATGGTTTTAGATTTTTTAATTTTTTTTGCCTGTGGTTCATTACTTTCCTTTGATTTTAAAAATGTAACATCATTTACCGATCTTAAAACTTCTGGTTCGATACTATCATCGAGTGCTGAAATTTTATTCAATTCATCTTCATATGGAATAGTTACTCGTGATTCTCCTGTTCGACTATTATTGTCTATTGCAGCTTTTTTTCTTTTCATAACTGTTTTGTACCTGTTCTCAGCTTGAATGTAAGTAAAATGTTCATCTAAAATATTATTTATATCAATGGCAATCTGTTCCCACATACGTTTTTTTGTTTTAAATCTTTTTCTTGGGCCTACTTGCGGCAAATATGTTTCATATTTATCTAATAGAAATTTTGTGGCGCTATCATCCCACTCGGATTTTTCACTTATTCGTGAATCCTCAAACGACTCTGTTTCTTCAACTACATTAGTTGTTTGTGAAGGCGCATGTATTGTTAATATGTTGTTGCTATCTGCCAACAACTCCATATTTTTTGAATCAGCAGCTAGCTGAATAAAACAGGCATGTTCATAATAGTCCTCACAATTACTGTTTATAAACCAACCGCAATAGCCACACTTATATTGTTCATTCTAAAAAATAATAATTAGCATTAAATCTTTCCCTTGCTTTATTAGAACTAATAGATATTTGGCTTTTTGATTATGGAGACCTTTATAATCAAAGAATGTTAGAATAAAGAATATGATATACTTACCATCTCAGAAGTTTCTATTTTATTAAATTCAATTAATTATTATATTAAAGTAGTTATAGGTATTCAACGCATAAGAAATCCTGCGTTTGTAACCACGACGAAATATCAAATCAGTGACAGGTAGTAGACAAACCTAACCTCAAATAATTTGTAAGCATCGCGCCAAATTCTCTCTGTTCGACTTATTTCTGCACTAAATTTTCTATTGAACGCACCAGAGAAATTTGGTGCAAACTCTCTCAGTGTTCGTGCGCACTGAGTGCATATAAGTCGAAAACACTATTGACTACATTGAACTATATCTACGAACAGATATAGTTCATTGATTGACTAGCGTCTACAGATAGGTTGCAATCGGCGTTAATTTCATGATGCCCCAGAAGTCATGCGCGAGATTGCCATCACGCATTTTGTCTAGACGAGTCCATCCATTATTTATATTAAGCGGAAGCTTAGTTAGTTCATTAGATAAGTGTAATAAATATTTATCTATCAAGGTTCTCTGTGTTATCTATGTAGATAAGAGTCAGTGTTTGACCTTGTATTCTGCGAGTCTGTTTACAATTTCTAATAAATTGTGTTTTATTTGAAAATTCATATAATTATTATTGTCTACTTAAGAAACTATCGTTTGTAATTTAGTAGTTATTGTATTATTTATTTTAAGTAGCACCTGCTTTTAATTAGGTAAGTAAATACGATACCCTAACCCTAGCCTTACACTGTGTAAAATATTTCAGTAATTTTATGCGATCCATAATTGTTACCCACTTATTTTAAAATCAGTGAGTTACCTACATGTTTATTTTTTAATGTTTTTTTGAGACGTAACTACCTTATTGATTTTATTCAATTATTACCATCAACCAAAAAGGCACACCATTTTTTTGATACATATGGGTGTTGCGTCATATAATTGTGTAATAAATATTGAAATTTACAGAACTTTTACTTAAAATGGCTGAGCATTCCACTCTTACCAAAAAAGGAGTACTTAAAGCCTATATAGCCAAGCTCGTGAGATTATAGCAAATGTCACTGCTTTCATGAAAAGTGAAGCTGTTATTTCAAACAGCAACACAACCAAAGGTACCCTGGCCAGCAATAAACAACATGTTGGAGCAGCAAAGGGAATATCTGCCAATACATATGCAACAATTTGCAAGGAGGTTAAGAGTATGGTGCGTTTATGCAGCGATCGTAGCCTTAGTATTAAGGCCATCACAGACGAATTTGCATAAGCGCATATGCATATGCATAGAGTCATTACCCAATCAGAGTAAAGGCATAAGGCGGCCATTTTGTTGCATAGCGCCTCGCATAAGCGCACAGAAAAATACCGAAATATTGAAATTTCTATGTTTATGCACTATGCACAACCAATCACAATTTAGTAAATCGATGGATAAAGTAGATTTCTTTTACAGTTTATAGTTGACAGTTGACACTGTTGGTGGTATTTTGAGGTTGTATTTGTTTTTTATTTACCAAAGAAATATATTAACAAACACCTCAAACTCTCGTTTCCTTTTATACAGCTTCTATAGCAGGTAGCAATTTAATGTGTACAAAAATATTTCCACATTGAAGGTCTCCCATCATAAATACCAGCGACACAAATAGATTCAAACCACACTTTCGAACCAGCCAAATATCATAATATCAAACACATGCGCATTTGATTCTCGAATCTGATTGGATCACTTGCTATGGTTATGCGATTTGTCTGTTATTGCTTTTATATTTACATCTATACATATGCTTATGCATATGCCTTATGCGCTAATGCAAATCCGTCTGTGATGGCCTTTAGCAGAGATAACCCGAGACGTGCAAGTGTTTAGATATAATGTTAGTTGGCAACACTGCCACCCGGATAGTTAGGTTGGCATCATCCGTGTCATGTTCTTTGGTTGTAATCAGAGACAACCCGAGACGCGCAAGTACGTGCTAAAATTTAATCCGCAGTATTAAATTGGTCGATTGTAATGGAAGGTGAAAGCAGATGGCGCAAGAAGCAAACGCCCGCGAAAATCAAAACCCCCCTTTATATTATTTATAAGCTTTATTTCTGTAGCAGTTGGTGATCGTTTGTGGACCAGAAGTAGTTGATTAGTTGTTTTTAAATACTTCTATTCGCTGGAAGTTAAAAACTAACCGAGTGACTATCTCTGATGATCCACAAACGATCACCAACTGCTGCAGAAACAAAGCTATTTTAAAGTTATAATACAAAACTAGGGGTCAAATAATTTTTATGTTAAACTAAGCAAAAGGTTAATTGTAACCTTGTTGAACCGCTTAACATAAGATTTAAAAGAAATATGTTTTTGTATTGGATAATTAACATAACACTCAAAACACAAGTAGGTAGGTAATTATATTTTGTACAAAATTTATTAAAACCAGAAAAATACAAAAAAGCAAATTTAGGACATTTTGTCAATATATTACAGAAAATATCAAGAAAGCATGATAGTTATTTATGCAACAAGACCGGAAAGTGATTCTTAACAGGGCTAGCTGGTAATTTCCATTGCAAAAGCCCTGGCGAGTCCAGTAAAGTCACTTTCTGGGTATGTTGTGTACAATGTTTTTTCTGCAATGGTTCCTGCTAGTCTGAAAAAACTTTTTTAACTTTAATAAAATATAAAATCAACTGACAGACATCAGACACTTACTTTCAAGGAAGGCTGGAATAATCATTTTTAATTGTTATCGGATACTTTTTGTCAACAGAAAATGACATAAGGAATCGGTAAAGACTTTACAAATCCTTGTGTCACTTTACCGGGCTAGACCTAGTAAATATGTATTTTCCACTCAAAAAATTGATCACAGTTAAATTTCTAGGAGGTTGCAGAAAAAGAATATTATTTAATGATTATAATTTAAAATATTTATTTGGCTTGACTTGCAGAGACTACCTTAAAATGTTATTAAGTGCTAGATAAAAAAATCATGTATTGTGTGGCACGTAACGTGGCTCTATAAAAATTAAGGTTCTAATTATGCGAAAGAATCTTCAGTTTTCTCTTTGTCTCACGAGCACCATTTTTTTATGATTCTTTTATTCATTTTGCCTCACGGGCATCTTTTTTATTTTGCTTCTGTGCGTCATTGTGCCTCTTACACCACCAAGGAATCCCAATTCTAATAATTCCCCTGTCGTTTTCGAACGGTGACATTCTGATCTAATACAGAAGTGCTGGGAATCTCCTCCAAAAAATTCACTAGCTGCCTTCACTATGCTAGGAAATTCCTCCGCCAACTCATAAGGTATATTCTTTGAAGTTGAGGCCTCACTTGAGGCTAGATCTGAAGTAAAATGAGATAGATATTAGCGACCATGTTTATTGGTTCAAATCTATATTTCTTTATTTTGAATAAATTAAATAATAGTAAAAAGTCTGCGATAATTCTACCAAGTTAATTAGTAACAACTATGGATTGATATCTAAGGACCCCTCACCATCAACATTTTATAAAACACATATTACCTGCTTGCACTTGGTATGTTGCCAACTGATGACATGGAAAAAGTGTGGGGACTGCATTGCGGGTCAACCTATGACTACTTAGGTCGACATAACTCTCAACAGTAAAATGACGGGAGTATATCCTATAATTTTGAAGAGTTTCTTCAGTGTAATGTATACCCATATTCTCTTGCCAAATTTTTTACCTGTAAAACAAAAAATTGTGCTGTTAGAAGTGTTGTTAATTTAGTGCAGGCCTTCCAACCTTGAAGGGAAATAATGGTTTTGGCGGTCGAGAAAAGGGGCCCCCCAAAAAAAACCTACAACCAATTTCAAAGTTTATTATGAGGAATGAAATAAGTAAAGGATACAGTTAGCACATTTTCTAATACTATTTATCCTTTCTGATTAATATATAGGTTAGATATAGCGGATAAAATTATTTATAATTTTATAACTTATGAGTTGTATGAAATTGGTAGTATTTAAGAAGAGAAATAGTCTTTAACACACAAATATCACAAAATACAACGAGAAATAATCAAAATCACGACAAAATAACAAACACTTCTTTCGTCAGTTCAAATTGACCACAGACCTCGGATATATTTATAAGTCTATGAAATTGACAGATAAATACCACAGAAAAAGCGCGGGATAGAACAGAAATGACAGCAGTGCAAGTGCTACCATCTGCTTTCACCTTCCATTTTATCGAACTAGGACAGCTATATTTGACTATTCTTATATTAAATAGAGATAGCGAATACATGTTAAAATCGGACAAAATTTTCTATCCACTTGCACACAGAGAACCTCCAGAGGGCTAACTCAATGCTTTATTTTTGGCAGATGAGAGAGAAAAAATATCTCTGTCTCGGTCTAAGTAATATAAAACGTACTGTGGTGGCGCTCATCACGCATTTCCGTGAAATTTCCGTAAACTGTAATTGTGAAAATTTCTAGGGAATTATTGCCCATTACACAGTATACTTCAAAGTAGAAAGCACAGATGTCACTGTTGATCGTAGTTTTAGGAACGTACGGTAGTGGCGCTGCTATTAAGCGTTATTTTTAAATATTGAGAAAGATCAAACATGAAAAACGACGTGATTTACATTAAATACCAACATATTCACGAGTGACAAAAACTTCAATTAGTCAAGCTTTACACATTGACCTATAAATTCTGTCATCACTCACATAACAGTGAATTTGTTGGTATCCAAGATAAATCACACTGTTTTTCATGTTTGATCTTTCCCAAATTGCGATTTATTTTGCATTGTAACGAATTTGTTTTTAGGCATCACTTACCTACTGATGAAAACAATTACTTTCACAATGATTGGTAACATGCAATTTATTAAATTTCTGAACTACAATACAATAAAATATATGCAATACGATACTGCTGAAAATAAATTTAGTGATCTAAATTTACCGGCTAATTTTATTTTTAGCATTTTCAATCGAATTCTATCCGGCTTAATAAATGCAATAAAAATTATTTATATATACACATTTGATATCAAATTAAGTCAGACCAAGTCCAATGTAGTGGTATATAATATACGGCCTGTAGAGCTAAAAGTGGTACATACTAAATAGTTTAATAGACAGCTTACATATCTATCTATACATGTACTTAGGATCATATTTGATTCTGCCACGTTAAACATAGGTATAGGTCATATGGGCGACGTTCACTGATAAACCCCATTCATGCACTGTCCAGCCAATGTTACCAATGACTTCAGAATATTTCTGAAGTCATTGAATGTTACAGTTTTACCTTTACAATCGATATATCTAACATTATTATTCAATTTTTTTTGTCGTTTCTAGCCGAATTTTTTTATTGGTTAAAAATCTGTTAAAAATGCCAAAAATTAAAATTAGTAAATTTACATCACTTAAAAAACTTTTCATTGCCAAACCAAACTGACATTAAATTTTAGAATCTAAAATAATACAACGTAAAAAAAGTAACAAATTTATTACACAGGACACCACAGATATTTCATATACAACGGAATGTTTAAGTTAAAACTGTAGAAACTGCAAATTGAAGACAAAATAGCAATAAATACTATTGCTTATTTGCAATGTATTTAATATTTAGAAATAATACTACAAATAGGCATGGTAATATTTATTTATAACACCAGTGAATATGATAAATGTAGAAAGAAAAGGCAAAAATACACAATAATGGAAAGCAATAATGAATAGCTTTTCAACTATATAACTATATGCATATTTACAATAATCCTTAGTAGCCATGGATGGGATATCAACGGTTGATTAAATAAGTATTTATTTGGAAATTTCACGTTTCTAACAGTGATCTCTCTAGCAACTTTGTTTTGTCAGCGTTGTTTGAAATTTATATGGTTTCGTAAAATTATTTATAATAAAAAATAAAAATAATAATAATATCTAAGAAATGCTTAGAACAAACTCAAAGTATATATATATCTAAAATTAGAAAAATTTTATCTTTCTAAATTTTGAATAATATATAGGGTTCTCTTTAAAAAAGCGCACACAAAGATTTTACATTTCTGATAGCAAATTATGAAGTCAGAAAAATCTATAAAACTTTTGTTCTAAGTAAATTCTAAGTTTTCTGAATTGTTTTAATAGAGATAATAGAGTGGTGCCAAACCGTACATGCTTTTTAAAATTATATTGTAACTGATGAAAAAGTAACAATGAAACATAGTCAGTTTTATGGACACTCCTTATAGACAAAATCAAACATGTCTTAGTTTGCGTTTCTTGCGCTCAGAAGCTTTTTGACTAGCTTCTGACCTTAGTTGACGAACAACCCTAGAACAATACCACGGAATTCCTATGCGACAAATACTTGCAATAATACAATTTATTAAAAAATCAAAGTGTGTTGCACAAGTTATAAAAGAAAAATCTAACTGTTGATGAAAAATGATAGCTACTGTTTCCTGCAATTTACTGTTTTTTCGAATTTGGTGTAGCTTACTTTCTAACATAGTTATAGCATGTCCAACAACAATAACTAATTTCTCGGAAGGATAAAATAACTTATTTTTAGAATCGGAAAATTCTTTACTTGAAATAAATTGATTGCAGGGCAGTGAATCATCTGAACTTAAATCATTTTTACACTGATCGCAAATAAATTTTGACAAACATTTTTTTACAATAAAACCACTAACGTAGGCAACTGACAATGTTTCTGCAGAACCAACAGCTACTGCATTTGCAATTTCTACAGCCAGCATATCACTGTTCATATCACTTAAAGGTGTTGCAAGTGTTTCATTTAATTTAGTGATGTTCTCATTTGTGACAGATATATCAGCAACTTCAATAAAGAACGTAAATTGCTTAGAAGACTGAATTCGTCTTCCTCGCAATTGGTCCCTGTCAAATCTTGATTTGTAAGTCCATTAATCACTTGCGTTTTTAAGGAACTAATGAACTGAGTAACAGTTGGATTTTCATTACAACCACATCCAGAGCGAATACATCCAAACAAATTTTCCAAAACATCCTGATTCAAGGATCTTGGTCGTAAATATTCAAATCCAACAGTCGGTTTCCAGTGATTCAGAAGTGTTTCATCTTGGGGTTTCCTAATAAATCTCCATTTACTGACTTTCTGAAATGCTTCTTCCCAAAATGAAATATGACCAGACTCATTACTTACAGTACATCGAAATGGCTTGCCATCTGGAGCAACTCGCGTAGAACCATTAAAACTATCGAATAATTCATCAATGTCATGGACAAAAGTGGCTGTTGCCAAGGACCTCGACGGCAAAATGTCTAAAATAATCAAGCATTATAAATAAATTAATATATTTTCTCTACGATCGTGCAGAAAGTTAATACTTTTAACACTATTTACAGTGTCAAAAGTTTTAATTTTTGCACTAATGCAAAAGTAATCTACTTTTTGCAGTAGTGCAAAAAGTACTTTGATATTCTATTTTTTCTTGTAATTTGGGTATATGTATGACGTGGTAAAGAACTATACTATTAAATATTCCCCAAAATTTACTGTTTGATATTACAGGCATATATATGTAGGTATTATTTAATTTCAATTTTTTACTCTAATTTTCATCGGTCCAAGTCTATTGATACTAACAAAAGTTTATTCAGTTATCTATGGATGCCGTTTGACAGTGACAATTTCTAAAATTAATTTCCAATTGTCAGTTTGAAATCTGAATATTTTGTTTTAAATTGTTAAAAATTTTGAATTCTGAGAGTGAGGAAGAAATCTATTTAATTCGATCGTAGAAAAAATGTGTGCAACACTTGCAAAAAGTATATATGTTGCACTTAGCATGATTGCAGCCCTCGACTTCGTCTTAAGCTGCAAACTTCATGCTTCGTGCAACAAATATACACTTTTTGCACTAATTACACAAATAACTATTTATAAGTTGTTACATACTTTGTTTCACCAAATTAAACAAATACACGGCGACAGTACGGCTTAGCGTTTGGGCAGCAACTTTAACTTTCATGGCCATCTGAGCTACTGGACTTAAATAAAAGTCTTTAAACTTGTGAAGACTTCGGAATATAAGAGGGTTTTCTTTATCTTTTTTGTAAGCAAGTTCAATATCCGACCATCTTGCTTGAAGAATTTGTACAGCACTGCCAAGTGTGATAGTAGGAAGTAGAACAACATATTTACGAAAAAGGTTGCGGAAACATTTCAACAGATGCGGTACATCAAATATTGTAAATACAGGTTTTCCATTATGTAAGAAGTAAGGGTTTGTGATGTCAGAATCCAAGTCCTTTAAAGCCTTTACATTAGCGGTACCCATGTCACAAGTGGTAGCCGCTACAGGAATACCATGCTTACTCAAGGCATCTAGTACGTCCTTCAGCAGGGATTGAAGTCGTTGTGAAGAAACTCCACCAGCACTGAAATAATATGTGACAGGTTGCTTCCATGACCGAGCAATATCCTGCACAAAAAAAACAAGGGCATATTTTGCTAGTTTTTCCGTTCTATCACCAGATCCATAATCTTCCAGACCTTCAATACAATCAGCGGAATGATTATATTCAATATGCTCTCTAATAGCCATCTCATCAAAAGCCAAACTGCACATGCGGTCCCTTTCACTAAATCCTTTAATACACTCCCCAAGATGTTGAAAAATATGAGTGTTAATGCCAACACCAAAAGGAATTTTTCGCAGCAACGAAGATAGCGTACTTTTTGATGGTAATGCCAGAAGACGTGTAAGCAGTGAGTAATGTTAGAAGGATAGGGCTTTTATATAAACACTGTATTTGTTTTTAGAACGTTTTTATTAGTCTTGAACTTGAACTATTTCACTAACAAGAAATAATAATAATAATTCTACAATGCTTTCATTTTAATATATATAATCCAGGCACCAGCTTCCTGACACAGCATAAACTTATATATATTATTGCTTCTTAGAAGCGTGGTATTTATTCAGATTAAATATCATATTTCAGTTAAATAATTATTTTGATTTTGTAAACATATTCCAACACTCCCACTCAAAATAAAAATAATTAATAGAAAATTAAATATAGACAAAAAAAAATATTATTTTAATCCTAGTTCTGAACGCAACAATTTAAATTTCTGCAGAGGTAGTCCTTTTGTGAATATGTCAGCGAGTTGATTAGCTGTGGAAATATAACTTAAAATTATTAATCCTTCTTGGATTTTCTCTCTAATAAAATGGTATTTTATATATATGTGTTTGGTTCTTTTGTGATCGGAAGGATTCTTAGCTATTGATATACAGGCCATATTATCTTCATGTATAAGTATAGGAGTCTGAATATGTATGTTTATACTGTCACTGAGCGATTTGAGCCAAAGTGCTTCTTTTTGTTCCTTCAAAAGCTGCTATATATTCTGCTTCTGTTGATGATATTGCGACTGTACTTTGCCGTCGACTATTCCATGATATGGAACATGAGTCATATAATTTGAATATATAACCTGAAGTACTTTTGCGAGTTACTGAATCGTTTGCCCAATCGGCATCTGTGTACCCAACAAGTTCTCCCACTTTCGTGTCTTTTGTTTTAGTAAACGTTAATTTTAAATGTAATGTTCCTTTTATGTATCTAAGCACTCTTTTCAAAGCTTGCCATAAGGTTATATTATTTTTAACCTGATATCTACTTAATATATTTATGGCTATACATAGATCAGGACGTGTACACAACATCACATACATCAGACATCCTATTAAATTTCTACAGGGAGCATCGTAATATTCATCTAAATTTAACTTATCATAGTCAAGTTTTACAGGCAACGGTGTATCAACTGGCTTGCATTCTAGCATATTGAACCTTTTTAAAATCATTGATAAATACATATTCTGATCAAGACTAATTATATTTTCAAAACGTTTTATTCTTATTCCTAAAAATAATTGAATTTCATTCAAATCTATCATTTTAAAATTTTGTTTTAAATAGTTTTTTATATTTATCATAGTTTTCAAATTTTTAGTAGCTACTACTATGTCGTCAACGTATAACAAAATATAAATATTTTTATTTACGTCGTTTTTATTTAGAAAATAAACACAGTGATCTACTTTTGATTGAGTAAAACCAGTCTTTTTTAATGTAACATTAAAATGTTCGTACCAACATCTCGCAGCTTGTTTCAGACCATATATTGATGTGTAATAAACATACTTGGTTTTCTTTACATTCTACTCCTTCTGGAGCTGCCATGTATATAGTTTCTTTTAATGATCCGTTCAAAAAGGCTGTTTTTACATCCATATGATATACTAATAATGAAAATTGGTTGCTAAAAGCTAATAATAGTCTAAAGCTGGTTAGCTTTACTACTGGAGCAAAAATTTCGTTATAATCTTTAAGATATTCTTGGCTAAAACCTCTTGCTACCAGCCTTGCTTTATATCTATTAACATTTCCATTTGTATCAATTTTAATAGTAAAGACCCATTTACAACTAACTATATTTGTGTTTGACGGAGTTTGAACGAGAGTCCAAGTTTTATTATCTGTTAATGCTTTCAACTCTTCTTTTATTGCTAGCTCCCACTGATCACGATCTTCCCTACTCTCGATTTCTTTAAATGATTTTGGAATATCTAGCGGGAAATTAGAGGCATTCAACAGTAAGTATGTTTCTTGGTCGTAAATGCTCTCGTCATAATTTATTACTGGACAATTTTTTTTTTACTTCGTCTAACACCTTCTAATGTTTTTTCTTTGTCTGTTTCATTATCACATGCTAACTTTTGTTTATTATTTTCATTATTGGTCACCCGTCTTGTTTTGGGAGTACCATTTTCTGTTTTAGTGGTCTCAAGTTCACCTTTCTTGTCTTGAGTACCTAATTTTTGCATGGTCTCTACCTTTTGAAACAATTTAGTTTCATTTTTATAAGTAGGAGTACCTTTAAACATGACTACTGGTCTCATTACTTGTAGTATGAGTACCTGAGTTGTTTGTATTTTCAATTACCGTGGGTCTTGTTTGTAAGAAAGTTATTTCATCAATAATAACATCACGCCCTACAATAAATTTCCATGTCTGTGGATCCCATAACTTGTATCCACTAGCTTCGTAACCTACCAATATTGTTTTTAATGATTTAACATCAAATTTTGATGTTTGTTTTTTATTTAGTACATATACAGTGGAACCAAAAATTTTTAAATTTTTAAGAGATGGTTTTTGACCATGCCATTTTTCAAACGGTGTTTGTTTATTATTCAATGCTTTGGTAGGTATACGATTTATTAGGTACGTTGCTGTTAGAACAGCTTCACCCCAAAAGTCTTTTGTTAATTGTGCGGCATTTAAAATTGTTCTAGCTTTCTCAGTAATTGATCTATTCATTCTCTCAGCAACATTTTGTTGTGGAGTGTGAGGAACGGTTAGATGATAGGTTATGCCTTTTTGAGAACAAAATTCTTTGAATTCATTTGATAAATATTCCCCACCATTGTCACAATATAAATTTGTTATATTTAAGTTAAAATGATTTGTTGCTTTATTAACAAAATCCTTAAATTTATTTAAAACCTCCCATTTGAATGTTAAAAGATATACAACTGTATAATGGGTAAAATCATCAATAAAGGTAAGATAATAATTTTTATTATCCACTGTTGGTGGACTTATAGGACCACATACATCACTATGAATTATATATAGTGGCCTGTTTTGAGGCTTTTTATCCTTTTTATTACAAAAAGGTTGCCTAGTTTGTTTACCAAAAACACATGGCTCACATATGTTAGATGTGGGTTTAATGTTGACAATTAGGGGAAAATCACTTACTAATTTATTAGTTTGGATTTGTTTAAATTTATCTTTGCTGATATGGCCTAATCTTTCATGCCATAATTTATAATTATCTTTAACTTCAGCTATATTTGCATTTTTCCTTTTAATTATAAATGTAATTCCTAATAAATTATTTATAGGCTTACCTTTTGCTATTAGGTGACCTTTACTTTTAATCTGTACACCTGCCTGATCAAAAATTACCACCATACCTTTCTCCTGTAGTCTTTTTACAGATAATAGGTTGCACGTTAGCTCTGGACAATATAGGACATCTTGTATACTCCCTTCTAGTCCTTGATCGGTTGTTACTTGGATATCTCCTTTCTTGGTTGCTGTTATTGTTGCTCCACTTTTAGCCACTGTTATTTTAAGGGGGGTCTCTAGTTCCATCAAGGTTGTAAACACTTCAAGTTTATTTACAATATGGTCACTAGCACCGGAATCCACCACAAAAACAATGGAGTCCTTTTCTTCATATTTGTGTTTCTCTTCGCTCACCATCATAAATGCGAAACTTTTTTCTTCTTGCACCGCCTTTAATGTTACCGGACGTGAATTATGTTTTCTTGTTTTATTTCCTTGTTGTTTTTCTATCATTTTTTGGTAATGATAACAGTCTCTTTGAATATGATTGTCTTCCACAGTGATGACATTTTTTAAATTTATATGGGGATTTATAATGAAAAGATCCCTTATTTGTGTAATTTTTTTTGTTGAGCATTTCGTTGGGTATATTTTCTTTTGTTGGTTATTACTTTTGACATTTGTGGTTTTATGTCTTCACTCAGTAGAGCTTTTGGTTCTTGAATTGTAATTTTTGTTTCGTAATCTAATAATTTCGTTTTTACAAATGCCATGTTTAAATTAGTTTCATTTAGTGTTTCTAATGCTGTTATTAATCCATCATACACTGGCGGCAGTGTTAAAAGTAAATGTTGCACCTGGTCCATTTCATCCAATTTTGCCCCTGCTGTCATAAGTTCCATTATCAAGTTTTCAAAATTTGTAAAATGTTGGGATAGTTTTTCATTTGGTTGTAATTTAAGAGTAAACAGTTTCTTGCGTAAGGTTAATTGTGTCGCAAGACTTTTTCGCTCATAGATACTATCTAATTTAGTAATGATATTGAAACCGTGCTGCTGATCTTTGATTGAATTTAGTAATGTGTCACTTAAATATTCATAAATTATTCCACAAACAATTGAATCGTCCTTCGTCCATTCTTCTGTCGGTTCCGACGGAACAGGATTTTCTAATATATATATTCATTTCACGTAAAACAGCTTTTATACGGAACCTCCATAAAGCATATTTTTCCCCCATTAAATGGCTGGATATTTCGTTTGCGGGTTAGAACATCCATTGTGACACTTGTTGTGCAAACAACAACAAAAAAAAAAAAACTTATTTATTCACTGTCTTACTTTTATTTTGTTGAAATTGTTTAAGCCACTAATCACCTTTATTGTTATTTACGTTATCTGGGCCCATAACCTGTTAGAAGGATAGGGCTTTTATATAAACACTGTATTTGTTTTTAGAACGTTTTTATTAGTCTTGAACTTGAACTATTTCACTAACAAGAAATAGTAATAATAATTCTACAATGCTTTCATTTTAATATATATAATCCAGGCACCAGCTTCCTGACACAGCATAAACTTATATATATTATTGCTTCTTAGAAGCGTGGTATTTATTCAGATATATTCAGAAATATCATATTTCAGTTAAATAATTATTTTGATTTTGTAAACATATTCCAACAAGTAACATCTTGGACTACGCTTATAAATTGCCAAGCACATTATTTTTTTCATCCAAAGTCCACCTCCTTCCAGAGAACGCTTAGCGCATCGAATTTGGGATATTATGAACTGTGCAGTGGTTGATTGCATACCTGAAAATAAATAATAATATATGTACACACAGTGATCACATTTTGTATATTAATGCAAGTACCTACCTTTAAAAATACTGTTTACTTCAGGTGACTTATCGATATTTCCTAAATATTTAATGATCTTTCCTTTTTGCTTGCAAATTTTCTGTAATTTTCTTATTCGCCCCTGCTTTTTCTTAATGATACCCATTAATTTTTTTCTTTCTTGGTGACATTTCTGTCGTAAGTATATCCTCAACATCTTTAAAAAGGGATCTTCTGGATCTGGTGCCTTTTGGAGTAGATGTAGATGGCGGAGAAAAGTTGGATTTGAGATTCCCCTAAACAGAGACACTTATAGTGTATAGTGCTTGTAGGAAAAAGGAAGTGACAATGGGTATTTACCATTTTTTTTTTAATTTGAAAATTAAAAACGATAAAAATCTTTTTTTTTTTATTTAAACTGAAAAAAAAATTAGTCAAACTTTCGTGATGTTACTAGCGCAAATTCAAATAGGCACTAAATATAGTTATTTTTTCCGTATTTCATAATCTACAGTTATATAGTATTGTACTAGATTTGACATTTGGCAGTAACCTCAGTTTTCATTTGTTTATTGTTGTAACGATATATCAGATATATTATCTGATCTACTTTCTATTTTTTTCCTATTTGTGTGGTTTTAGTGTTTTAAAACAAATAGACAAACAAAAAAATGCTAAAACAGGAATTACGACAAAATAATAGAAGTACCATTGCCAGTGTTCTAACAAATCTTTTGTGATTTCCCTAGTTTACACTTAATGACGTAATTATGAAAAACTTTAACTTTAAATTGAAATATCTATTTTATAGTGTTATGTAGTATATTTTTTTAAGCACCAAAAATAATAAAAAAAAAATTATTTTCCTAAAATATAGCCATAGAATCATCTCAAATCAAAAACAGTGAGTAAAACATTACTTAACAATATTTCACTGACAGTCGGTGTAAATTAATATCCAGTTTAAATAACAGTTTGACGAGCAACAACAGCCCAGTGGGAGCAAGCCGCAGGCGAAGCCCCGGGCATAGATTATATGAAGGCTGGGGTTTGAATCCTAGATAGGTCCTTTATGCGTTTATTTATTTTTTCTCTTGCATCAGGTCTGAGGTCATCTGGCCAGGTTTTAGGTTAGGAAAGGTACATTTATTTTACCACACACAAAGGATGGTGTAACACCTAATTTAGTTTTTACCAACTATCAGTGAAAGTGTTAAACAATATATTACCAACTGTCGGTTGTATAGTCACTTTTTTAATAAAAACATTAAATCAAAATTAAACTCATTTAGACTTTTATGTATCCCAAGCATTTGGCATTTCTATAATATTTACATAAACTATTAATCTTAATAAAATTAATGTACGATGTGACATCTTAGAACATCACTTATAATGTGCAGGAAAAATCTATCTATCATGAACAACTTACCTCTTCTGCGGTAATAATCTCATGAGGTATAACTTCTAATCTCTCTTCTGGTAATTGTTCACGTTTGCTGCTGTGCCTAAAAATAACATTTGATATAACAGTCAAAATCATCAGTGTGATAATACTTACTCCAAGGGCAGGTATTTCTGGACTTTTTAATTTCGTTGATAGTGCTTTAGGTTGTAAATGCATATCAGACGTGCAGAGAGCCGATGTAGATGGTGAACAAAACCTAGGTTTGGATTCCCCTAAACAGAAAGACTTACATGTAGTGCTTATAAAAAAAACATACCAAACATTGACCTAATTGGGGCTTCCTACATCTCGAGCATTTGTGTATATTTTGCATTACAATCTATCTACTACCATGGATAACTTACCTCTGATGAAATAATATGTGAAATAATTTTTATTACCTTATTTGGCAAGGGCTCACTTGTTTCTTGATCTGACTAAAAATAAATTATGCGATATAACAACAGGCAAAATCACCAGTGAGATGATATAACTTACACAAATGGCAGGTACTTTTCGATTTATTATTGTTGGCAGTGCATCATGTTTTAAACGCAGATCTGACATATATGGAATGAAACATTCCTCTCCAAAGTGCTGATCACATATCCTTACATGTCCAGACAATGTCTGAATCTTAATTCCCATAGCTTGTAGCCACCTTTTGGATCTAACAAACAATTACCTAATTTAATTACAATATTTTACCAACTTTTGTTATCTAATAATTGACATTATTCGACAACCACAAACAAAAGTGAAAATATTCAGTAATTATTATTTAACGTAAACGAGTCATTTTTTAGTGCTACTAGAAGGGCTATGCATGAAATAACTTACTTTTCTGGTTGTCGCGGAAAACAAAACAACCGTTTTACTTCCTCCTCGGAATTACCACAAACAATACAATAAACCAATGTTATAAAAATAACAAATAATGAATTCATAATTGCAAATTTTAAACGAATTTTCTGTTGACGAACACACAAGTACTAAATGCGTAATAAATAAATGACAGTTGCCTGATCCGATCCAATGTAAAATTTTTCTCACTTTTTGGCGGCGACGTATGCCATCTTTGCGCAAGTACAATAACTTCATGGAAATTAAATGTAGATTTCTACCCGATCCGCCCGATCGTAGCGCCTCTACATTCATTTTACGAGAAGTGTGATAAAGATAATTCTATTGGCCCTATATAATGTTAGAGAGAGAAAAGCAAGCAGCCTTATTTTCAAGGGAAGTCAACGGTCTGTATGTAGTCTGTGCCATAGAGAAACCAGATAAGAGGGCTTCTTTCCGTATGATTATTTGGAACGCGCGATATTCTTGCCATCTGTTGTTCGTCTGGCAAGAGTAAGAAAGAATCGTACACTAAAAAAAGAAATCTACAGGACGGCAATAGTTCTGGCACAAATAGTTTTCCTACTACTCAATAGATGACGCTGTACGAACCTGGTTGCATAAAAATGGCGCATACTTTAAATCTGATAATAAATATTGATGGATTTATGTAGCAAAAATTACTATTCACTTTAACATTTATACTAGGAATGTCGACATTCAAATGGTTTTTAAGTAATCTACATACCAAAAGTCACCGAATGTACCGACATTTTTTAGTGTAAATGTTAAATTTAATAGTAATTTCTGACTACATATATCCAACACCTGTAATGTATACCTTGAACAGGTTGCCCTATTTTTAAAATATTGATATACTTATACCTACCCACCTTTAGCATGAGGATACAAAAGGATATTCACATTATGATATCAGCTCAAGCAAGTATTAATTTTTCAAATACTTAATCACATTTTGTATGTATATAGTCTAACAAAACAGTAATAAATATTGTGTATTAAAATGCAAAAAAATAAAAATACTTACCTACTTACGTTTTACTTTTAATGTCTCATAACTTATCGTCTCTTAGATTTATTGGATTCAATAAACCTTGTAACACATAAGTATAAGATCCTTTTTTACATGGGCCGACCTGACTTACGAACCACTAAATGATTTAGTCTAGTCACATTTGTTTACTCCACTATATGAATAATTCACTCAGTTGTTCAAGCCAGGTTGGCTTTTTTTAAATGCACATTTAGTAGCATGTGTAATAATGAAAATAACTAAAAAATAATAATATATTTAAATCTCATACGAGATAGTTACATAGTTACATTTGGTTCTCATCAGTACGATGTACTACTGAAAATACGCTATTCTTTTACTTTCATGAAATGATCCGACTTTTCGGTTCAATTGGAATATTTATATGTAGTGTTGAATGAATTCTACGCTCATGGCGAACTCTGGCGCGGAGTCAGCAGTTACAGCATGTTCAAAACAATTTGGATGAAGTCATTGTTTATAATATAAGAAAAGGGGACCATTCCCCGCGGGACAATCATACAGATATATTGTAAAATACAAGTACAAGAATATAACTCGTGTGTTTTCAACGCCAGCATTTCATTAATTATTTAGCCCCCTTTTTGACATCTAACAAATCAGAAGTTGGGATAGTCTTACGTGCCTTTGTTTGTTTGTTTTTCTTTAAATTAAACAAAATGCCGCGACATAAATCAAAAAGGGCCGCGCGGTCATCATCTTCTGAGAGTAGTGATACTTCGTCAAGTAGTACTCCTAGTAGTAGTTCTAGTAGTGATAATGCTAGTGTCTCTCGTAAGAATAAAAGACTGCAGCGCCAAGTAAAAACATTAAAGCGGAAGTTAAGTAATAAATCTAGTATTTACCAGGGAAAAATTGACAGTGTTACAGTGTTTAATGGTAACTTCGACGAAACAATGAACGTTACGCAGTGGTTAAATAGTATTGATGCTACGGGTGATTTATTTGATTGGGACGAAAAGGCTCGTGTACATTGTATGGTAAATAAACTTAGAGGTAACGCAAAAACATGGTATACTAATCAGGAAAACCTTAATATTTCGTGGAAAGAGTGGAAAGATAAACTAGAAGAAAGTTTTCCAGTGCAGCAGTGTGTTTTCAGTAAATTAAAGGACTTGGTAAACATCGAGCGGAGTGCATCCCAAAGTTTAGTTGATTTCTTCTATCAAAAGCTATCCCTTGGCCAGTACTGCAAACTACAGGACAGGATAATAGTGGACGTGATTACAAACACCATCAACAATCCTTTTCTAAAGTCAGGTATTCGAGCCGCTGGTTGCGTAAGTACAAAACATTTGTTACAATTTTTAATTGCTAACAGTGAACAGGTTTCGAAAAACAATCGCTTAGTAAGCTCCACCCATAGATTTAAAAACCACCGATCATTCGAACAATCTAAAAATAGACATAGAATAGAACTAACATGTTATTTGTGCGGTCGTGAAGGACATAAAAAGGTAGACTGTTCAAAGTATGTTTCGGACAAAAATTGCTCATTTTGTAAACGAGTAGGTCATAACACAAATGAGTGTTGGAAAAGACAAAAATTCGGCGAAACCTAAAATCGTGAATTAAAATTAGTGTTGAGTGGAAAAACACAACACGAAAAATGATAAAATTCTTTAAAACTGCTAAAATAAATGGGGAAACCTTTTCCGCTTACATCGATTTCGGTAGCAGTTGCAATACCATTACATTAAATGTAGTGCGTAAGCTAGGTCTAAAAATAGAAACTGATACGATGAATAGTGTAATCGTTGGTTATGGAGGAGCTACAGTAAAACCTTTAGGTCAAATAAAGACAAACATTGAAATAGACGAAATTTCTGTAACAACCGAGTTCTTTATTGTAACTGATACTTTACAAACAACTGACTTAGTAATAGGCCAACCGATAACAGAGTGCGACGGTGGTTATGTTTATAAAACATCAAATTATTTAAAGTTAACAGAGCGAAATATTATTTTACCATGGGACGATATAGAAGAAAACAATATTGTTAAAATAAATACACTAGATCATTCTGTTATTAAACCTGGAATAAATATAGTTGCTGTAACATCTGATGTAATAAATTGTGATTTACGCATTTTCTACTCGGAACAGAATAGAAATGGCACAACATTAATAATTCCCTCAAATGGAATACAAATCCGTCAAGGCACGGGCATGATGAGTATTTTAAAAGTTTACAATGTAGGGATACGATATGTCGGCGCCGTCCAAAGCCTCGGAAAGAAATTAAGTGGTTGGGTTGTGTTGGATTAAATAGACAGTTTTATAGTTATTAAATGATAAACATAACTGAGGAATAAAAGACTATTGAGTTTAAAGGATTAGTCAAGGGAAAGCTCGCTTATAGCATTGATATAATTATTTTCCATATTCAAACACTAGTAAAAGTTGTATTTTTGAAAGGGTGGTTTGATTTTCAACCCCAAGGTGAAACTTTCTACAACAAACATTAGAAGTTGGTAAAAATACGTGCTTAGCGCGAGGTTCCACAAACAAATAATGATGAAAACGATACAAAGCTTAACTCGCAATTAAACAAAAATGTTCAAGAACTTACTGAACGATATCCCGAGTGTTTTGGTGAAAACATTAATCTTCTAAGCAACATTGACATTGAAATGCATATTGAGCTTACATCAGCCGTTCCCGTTGTGCATAAACTTTATCGTTTATCTTTATTTGAAAGAGAAAAAGTACGCGAAATTGTAAATGATTTATTAAAGAAAGATATAATAGAGCCGACTATTTCTCCATTTAGTAGTCCAGTTCTTTTAATTAAAAAAGGAAACAGGTGATTTTAGAATGGTAGTTGACTATCGAAAATTAAATCAAATAACAGTGAAAGATCGTTATCCGCTGCCTTTAATAGAAGACTTGCTCGACAGACTTTCTGATAATACGATATTTACGATACTTGATTTAAAATCAGGTTATCATCAAATTCGAATGGCAAAAGATAGTCAGAAATATACGGCGTTTGTTACCCCAGATGGACATTTCCATTATAAAAAGAATGCCTTTTGGTTTGTCCAATGCACCCGCAGTTTTCCAACGTGCTATTAACATGGCATTGGAACCATTAATACATCAATACTTCATGGTATATTTGGATGAGATCCTCATTGTCTCCAAAACGGAACAAGAAGGAATAAAACGTTTAGAAGAAGTGTTAAAATTACTGCGAAGGACTGGACTAACACTTAATCTGCAAAAGTGTGAATTTCTGAAAAGTTCGGTCGAATATTTAGGAACGGAAATACGAAATTGATGTTTAGCACCCTCTCCCAAAAAGTTACAAGCAGTACAAGAATTTCCTACACCAACGAATGTACACCAAGTTAGGCAGTTTGTTGGGCTTACTTCATATTTTAGGAAATACATAAAAGGGTTTGCACTAAAAATTAAACCACTTACCATGCTATTAAAAAAAATGATAAATGGATTTGGCAAGGGGAACAAAATAAAGCTTTTATACAACTTAAAAATGATTTAGTCAGTGCCCCAACACTGGCAATAATAGATGGTTTTACCAAATTTGTTTGGATCGAGGCAGTGCCAGATACGACCAGTAAATACGCGTGTGAAAAATTAGAGCAGTTAATTAAATTAGTGCATGCTCCAAAAAAGAATTATTACAGATAGAGGCAAGGCATTCCATTGTCGTGAATTTAAACAATTTTGTGAAAAGTATTCTATTAATCATGTGAAAAATGCTGTAGCTTCACCACGCAGTAACGGACAAATAGAACGTACAAACAGAACAATACTAGCATCTTTGACAGCTAATATTGAGGGCAAACACGATAAATGGGACGATGAATTAATTGATGTCCAACGAGGCATTAATTCAACAGTAAATGCGACTACAGGTATGGCTCCCAGTGAACTCCTTTACGGTTTCACACCAGAAATGAAATATGAAGTTAGGTTAGAAAAAAAAGGAGAGCCAACTTTAAGGAAATTAGAATGAAAGCAAAAAGACGATGTGATTTAGCAGCTAAAAGAATGAAAAAGTCTTACGACAAGCGACGAGCCGAGGCTAAACAATATAAAGTAGGGGATGTTGTGTTGGTAGAACGCAAACTACTGATCAAGGGTTTGAAAAGCGGGAAAGCTGGTACCAAAATATATTGGTCCCGTCAAAATAGTAGGAGTGTTGGGAAATGATCGTTATAGAGTAGCGTCATTTTCTAAAGATAAAAGACGTTTTAAAGGAGTGGTGGCAAGTGACCGCTTCAAACTATTTAAGCCACAATTGAACCAGTAAAGTAAGAATATGCCATTATTAAATAGCGTAAATAAATGATATTTAGTATGGTAATAATTGTTGATTTAGCATAAGAAAAAAAAACTTATTATAAATTTGTTCTTTTTATCTGACATGTAAATTGTATGTTGTAGGCAGCCCAGTGAGCTGCAACAGGTCCAGTGAACCTGCAAAGTAAGTAGATCAGCCCAGTGAGCTGTAACAGGTCCAGTGAACCTGCAAAGTAAGTAGATCAGCCCAGTGAGCTGTGACAGGTCCAGTGAACCTGTGAAGAAAGGATCAGTTTGGCCAACCATGGCGACCCAGTGTGTCGTGACATTGGAAGACTCCCTTGTGATATTCCAATTCGAAGCCCAGTGTGCTTCATCTGTGGGCCAGTGTACCACCATGACGACCCAGTGTGTCGTGACATTGGAAGACTCCCTTGTGATATTCCAATTCGAAGCCCAGTGTGCTTCATCTGTGGGCCAGTGTACCACCATGACGACCCAGTGTGTCGTGACATTGGAAGACTCCCTTGTGATATTCCAATTCGAAGCCCAGTGTGCTTCATCTGTGGTCCAGTGTACCACCATGGCGACCAAGTGTGTCGTGACATTGGAAGACTCCCTTGTGATATTCCAATCGAGGTCCAGTGTACCTCACCTTTGGTCCAGTGTACCAATTCGAGGCCCAGTGTGCTTCACCTGTGGTCCAGTGCACCACACCATTAATGTCCAGTGTGCTTCACCTGTGGTCCAGTGCACCACACCATTAATGTCCAGTGTGCTTCACCTGTGGTCCAGTGCACCACACCATTAATGTCCAGTGTACCTCACCAGTGATCCAGTGTACCACGTCACCAGTGTACGTCAGAGGACATAGTCGCGAGGGCGCTCCTGTGTCAGGATTGGCCGATTGTTGAATGAATTCTACGCTCATGGCGAACTCTGGCGCGGAGTCAGCAGTTACAGCATGTTCAAAACAATTTGGATGAAGTCATTGTTTATAATATAAGAAAAGGGGACCATTCCCCGCGGGACAATCATACAGATATATTGTAAAATACAAGTACAAGAATATAACTCGTGTGTTTTCAACGCCAGCATTTCATTAATTATTTAGCCCCCTTTTTTGACATCTAACAGTAGAGACATATGTATTTTATAAAAATATAGTATAAAAAAGTATAAAACATACATATAATAAATTAAAGAAAATATGAAATTTACTAGGAAATTTATAGATGTGCCCAGCAGTACAATTTGCAATACTGATAAATTTAAAATTCTTTAAAAAAAAATAAATACTCTTATTGTAACATAAATAAATAACAAAAAACAAATAAGAAATTTCCATTTCTCTAAATAAACAAATTTAAACTCTCAACAAAGAAAATAAAAACCAACAGAAATAACAGATAAATAATAATTTAAAAAAATATATTTCCTTGTGGCCCAACACATACATGTAAAAATAAATAAGGTGGAAAAAATATGCAAAATATAAATATACAATGTACCTATAATTTTCATTTTCTTCTGAATTGCATTTTTGCGAGCTTAGTTATGAAAATTACGTGTAATATCATCAAAATATTTATTGATTATTAAAAATAAAGAAGTATTCAATAACTCAGTTTTAATCTGCTGGGAATGGTTTGAACAGGAAAACCAAGAAAAATCTATTTTACTTAATACTGGTAACATTTTACTAATTAAATACTCAATATATCCAAAAGTCTTTAAAATTTCAATTACATTATCATGAATATTAATAACATAAATAACCAAATCCCTCGTAACATATTTAAGGCGTTGTATGTTATCAAATTCTTTAAACATTGTTAAAATATGTTGTGGCTCCAAATTGTCTGTTATTAATGAAGATTTACATTGAATACAATGTCAATTTAATTTTTTTAACTAAAAACCCACAAACATATGCAACAGCTTGAGTGTCAAACTGATTATCATTAATTCATTTTCAAGTATCTTTTTGAATCAGGAAAAAAGCAATTAGAAAAAATGAAAATCTTACCAAGATGTTTTACATTGATATATTAGAGACCACTCAAAAAACCAAGAGGAGGGCTTACCGGCTCTTCAATATCATGCCATAACCTCACGGGGTATGCACAGAACAGAAAAAGAGGGGTATGCAACTTGATCTACTGACCTCGCAACACATCAGAGATGGAGTGCGTTCATCACAGAACAGAAAGCGTTCATAGGCAGTAAATAAATTTCTTAATAGACAACAAATAGTATCAAAATTAGAATATGTTAACTTTTAACAATAAATGGCGTTATTTAAAAAAAAAATTTAAAGAAGACAACAAATTATAATTTTTCCTGTTAAATAAACCTTGAAAATTTTTGGTTCCAATCCGGAACGCAGCAGTCGGTGGCACCGCTGCACCAATCACAGACGAGGTGGCGGTCATCAAAATAATATTAATTAAATTAGACATTTGACAGTGCATTCAGATGCCATTTTAAAGAGATTTGTTTGAAATATTTGTGAAATTTTATATTTGTATAAACTCAGTTTATACTAAATAAAGTGTTTATTATATCGTAAGTAAAAATATTTTTGGTAATTTTTAGAACACGCACTTCTAAGTACCACAAAACCAATTTACCCTCTAACTCAGATTTGTAGCACAGTGTCATATCTTGTGCAAACAACCCTAACTACCCTTAAATAAAACAATAAGATTACAACACTTGACATAATCCACCCTGTATTCATTCATACGGCTGTCTGGATGTGTTGTATAAAAACGCCGTCAGATGTCGCACAACGTTTGACTTGAATAGAATAAATTAAAGGGCAAGGGAAAGATATTTGCAATATCGTATTTTTGTACTATGTTTTAGGGCAAGGGAAATACGTAGATGTTAATAGTTACTTTGCATCTGCGCTGTCAACCCATAAGGAGTCATATAACGGCGTTTTTATACAACACACCCAGACAGCCTGTGAATGAATACAGGGTGGATTATGTCTAGTGTTGTAATCTTATTGTTTTATTTAAGGGTAGTTAGGGTTGTTTGACAAGATATGACACTGTGCTACGAACATCTGATGATGTGTAGAGTGTGTCGGTATAATTGGTTTTGTGGTATCTAGAAGTCGTGTTCAAAAAATGACCATATTTTTATGGTACCTATTGATGTTTTATTTATGTAATATAAAAAAGTCTTAAATTCCACAAAACCTTCAGTTCGTCCATTAGGTTTTAATTTTAGACTCGGTTTTATTATTATTAATTATTGCAAAATTAGTGATTAAAATACACTGTAGTCGCTGACTTAAATAATTTCCTTATTTATATGGTGAATTCTAATGGAAATTGTCTTAAATATTTTATAGGTCATAGAGGTCAGTAACCTTTCGATGATAGAGCCGGTGAAGTTTTCAAAGTTCTATAAATTCTGGATTTGTCTTTTATTTGTACTTATGGGGTAAGTTGTAATATTTTTTATACATGAAACTATGTGATAATTTGTTTAATGAAGAAACTGCATGTATTTACATAATAAATAAAATATTCTATTTAACTTAATTTACATATGTAGATAAAAATAATATATTTTAATATTTCTAAAATCGATCCGTAGTATGTATAATATATTGTTAATATATTATGTTAAAATGTATGTTTTATACAAACTCGCCTGTGACTAGTTGCAAAGTTACATTTATCCATTAGTATATCTATCAATATGAAACAAGTCGATTCACTATTACTTATGTTTGAATTATATTTATTTTTATATTATTATACAGACAAATTAACACAGATTTGTGTATATTATATTTGCCACACTGGGTAAAGTGATCATCCTGATATGATCAAGAAATATTCTCATTATGTAGGTATTGATTTTTTTCATAACGTAATTTTATCTCAGTTTTTAAATAAAAAATATTTTCTTGTCATCTTTATAATATAAATAACTATAATGAAAAGACCCACTTCTCCACATAATTTATCGACAGACAGAATCAACTGCGGGCAACTGTGTCGGTCATTAACTATGAGGGATTCTATTGTTTATCAGTAAGCATATAAGCAAATTGGATTATTTTGTAGTTGCTTAACCTTTTTATTTTTTTGTTTAAGTATGCTTGCATGGTATAGCACAGTCTGACACCTGCACCAATTTCAATTCCATAAAGGATGGTTGCCTTACAGTGATTTTAAACCTTAAAATACAATATTTACTATAATCCTATAAGTATATATTTATGTTGTTTTAGGAAGTATGATACAGGCTAAAGTGATAATGGGGTGAATCGATTTTAGAGGAAGGTAACCAACCATGAAAAGATGTAATTCTACGATCGGTATGTAATAACAAAATTTTAATGTTTGAAAATCAACAAGAACTAGCAACATTTAATTTTTAATAGAGTAGGTACCTATCATATCTTGGTATATTAATTTGTCTCGAGTCATATATTGTCTTAAATAGTAGATATATATTTTTAGTAAATTTTTGTGGGTATTTTAAGTATTTCTTAAGCAATATATTTTATGCACTCATTTAATTTTTTCTGTCCATAAAAATTATTCTCAGAAAATGGTGCATTTCTTTTTTTTTTAATTGCTGCCTGCGATTTCTGATCTAATTTCTTTAACATTTAAAAATTTGTGTTTCTAGTTTATTTTAGATTATAAAATTACATAGTAAATATTGAACATGTCTGAGCTTATAACAGCTTCAGATATCATAGGAAGGCTACAATATTCCTGTTTTAAACTCTTTTCAGTTTTGCAATCAGAGTAACTGTCAACAAACAATTATTGATAAATGCGTCCGATTGACAATTTATAAATATTTGCAAGAGAAAAAAAAGGTTTTAAGAGAATCAGCGAGTCGCATCAGAAAAATTAAAAAATTTAAAGCTACTTAATTTTTAATTTTTTTTGTTCTTTCACTATTTTTCGACTTATTTTTGTTTAAATTCTGCACTAAACTTTGAATATATACCTGGCTGTGACTACCCGATTATGACTAATCTACATATTGATGCTCAAGAAACAATACCTCTTATCTCCAAATTAGCAATTTTACAGGGAACGAAAAACTAACGAGGTATTCATTGAACTAAGTTGTAAGTATCGGTATTAATTTTGGAGATACAAGCTATTGGAAACTGTTGGACCTAGGAGTGGATATCAATTTAAAATCTTAAATCAAGTTCTGGCAAAAATGAAGATATGAGGTATTGTTTCTTAAGCGTCGATATATATATTTTTTTGTTTCATGTACAATCTTATGCAAGCAGTTATACCCGAGGAACCACTCTATAAGAAGTTTATTTATAATTTAATTTTGTTATATTTTCAATTCATTTTATGAATTTTGATTTTATGTTGTTTGACATTAGAACAGTGCAACTAGTCTGCACGCAGTAATGAAATAATTTAGAGTATTACTTTTTTTTACAGGAAGTATATAATATTTATTTTTTGATCTGTCTTAGAAAAAATGTTGTTTTTATGATTTATTTCATTACTATGGAATTGATTTTTCTCTTTAGATCAATTATTTTCGTTTTTTATATACCTGCAAAGCAAATGATAGTTTTTATCTTGATAGAGTTATGAAATTCATTATTGACTTCTGATGCTACTGTTTGTAGTGATAAATTATTTAGTTACGTTAAAAAAGCCTACCAACCGTTTTAATTTTACCGTGAAATGGGGCCCTCCTTTTTTTTTGGTTTGGGGGGGGGGGGCCCTTATAAATCAATAACTTATTATCAGAGGAAGATCTCTGTTTAATCTACATATTTTTAGTTCTTGCCACCGAGGTTGGTGCGCTACAAGCTAAGAAACGTCACAGCTGCTTCTATTCTCCACTATTAACTTGGCTTTCTTTCTTTTTCTGTTCTGTGTCGCATACTACGTATTTATGTCTCTGGTATTTAAAGAAACAAGAAACACGTGGAAACTACATAAAAGCAAAAAACCGTATACAAGGTTGCCAGATGAGATACATGAAAAATCCTATCTTATAAATTTACTATATAAATTCATGTAAAATCGTGATTTTTTAAATCCTAGGTGGTAGACAGCCGCAATAAAATTGATAAGTATTATAGGCATACTATAAACCATAAATGAACCTATCTGGTTCCTTTATGCCATAGATTAAATCTGGTTTCTTTAAGGCATACAACGAGCGTACGTGCAATCATGTAATATCCCGCTAAATAGTGAGTTCTGGCAACAGGGAATGGATAAAAATGTTTACTATTTATTAATATTTGACTGCGCCATCTCTGATATTTTAAATATATCAAATGGAAAAACTAAGGAGATATCTTTACCAAATCTTCGCTTCACAAGAGCAATTGTGCCCGACGAACACTCGATGGCGCTGCTGCATATGTTTCCTTTAGTCCGTATTTAATAAAACTGTCTAATTTGGTTAGTCTATGGTCTGTGCACTTGCACGTCTCGGGTTGTCTCTGGTTGTAATACGTATTTTGTGATGTTACATTATTAAATAAAGTTTATAATTATAAAAGGTCCTCTTTGAATATACAGAGTCCCTTTGAACATGGCGCAGTCAAAAGTAACCATAGCATAGTCGAAATAAGTGTTAAAAGTTAAAATATCAAGTTTACGTCTGAAATTTAGTTAGTTGAAAGTATAACCTCAAATATGGCAAGTTTTGGCGTAGGTCCAGTAAAATTACCGCCTGATTTCGATTTACAAGGGCAAAATGCAGCAGCCGAATGGAAATTTTGGCGAACAGCTTTTGAAGATTATTTGATTGCTACAGGGCAGTACGAATCTGCAGATAATGTGAAATTGTCTATTCTAAGAAATATTATTGGTACTGAATCTGCGAGAATTATGTCGACCTTTATTATACCTGATGAAGAAGGGAACAAGTACAAATTTATGCTACAGTTAATTGAAAAGTATGTAAACCCCCGAATTAATGAGTGTTTTGAAAGATATAATTTCCTGAAAAGAATACAGAAAGATGGTGAGAACTTTGAACACTTCTTAACAGAATGTCGTCATCTGATAAGAGTTGTAATTATAATATGATTGACCCCAATGAAACAAGTGAAGATAAGGCTCTATGTGATAAAATTGTTATGGGCATCAAAGACCCAGTTACCCGAGAAGCACTATTACGTATCGATCAACTTACTCTTGAAAAAGCAATACTTACACCTTTGTAGAACCAGTGAGCAGAGTAGGAACCAAAGCTTAAGGTTTCAAGAAGACAACAATTATGAAGTAAACTATATAAAAAAGAAGAAGAAGCCACCGGTAAGCGATAGTAATAAGTTTTCACAGAACAACAAAATGAAGTCTGAAGTAAAGAACAAACATGAAGGAAAATTTAAGTGCAGACGTTGCAAGCAAGAACATGGCCCTCGTGAATGTCCTGCATATGGGAGAAAATGTAACAAGTGTGGTTTATTGAATCATTTTGCTATATCTTGTAAAGTGAAAAATGTAGGGAATGTAGGTCGGGATAACGGTAGCAACAGCAATAGCGACAATGAGTTATTTATAGGCACTGTAAATAATAAAAAATATAATTTTAATGTAAACCATAAGCCCTCACAAAATGTATGGGAAGAAATAGTTAAAATAAAGAATAAAACGGTTAAAGTTAAACTAGACACAGGTGCAGATGTAAGTATAATTCCATTTAAAGTTTTTAAGTCTGTAAACAAACAATTTAAAGTTAGGCCCACTGAATATATTTTAAAAGGATTTGAAGGTACCCAGGCTAAATCTCTAGGTATAGTTAATTTATACTGCAAATATAAGTCTAGGGAAATATATGAGGATTTTGTAATAGTCGAGGGTGCAAGTCAGGTTCTTTTAGGTGGTCAAGCTTGTGTGAATTTAAATTTATTAAATTGTGTGAATTTAAATTTATTAAAAAGAGTAAATAGCATAAATGTTAATGTTGGGAAAAATGCTTCTGAAAAAGAAAGTTATGTAAATTTAAACAAAGATATTTTTAGTGGTTATGGAAGGTTTTCAGGCAAACATAATATTACTACCACAGAAAATTTTGAGGCTGTATGCCAGCCCCTACGAAAGTCCCAATTGCTATACGCGATCCATTAAAAAAGGAACTAGACAGATTAGTCAATCGAAATGCTATCGTAAAAGTAGATGAAATAGATCCTCGGGCAAGTATTAATAGGATGGTAATTGTAGAGAAAGCTAACGGTAAATTGCGGCTCTGTCTCGATCCTTCAGATTTAAATAAACAAATAGTTAGAAAACCCAAATTAGTGTCTAATATTGAAGAAATTTGTTCAAATTTAATAGGTAAAAAGTTATTTACAGTTTTGATTTGGCTGAAGGCTATCATCATTTGGAACTAAATGAGGAATCTTCATGGAAATGTTGTTTTGGTACACCATTTGGAATATATAGATTTACTGTTTTACCATATGGTTTGTCTAATTCGCAAGACTTATTTGAAGATGTAGTAGAAAAGAATTTCGGTGACATAAAAAATGTAATTATTTGCCATGACGACATGATAGTGTCAGGCGTATCACCAGAAGAGCATGATATAGCAGTGAAAGAGTTAGTGGAGCGAGCTAGGCAGGTAGGAGCTAAATTTAATAGGGACAAATTCCAGTATTGTCAAACCCAAGTTAAATTTATGGGACAAATTTTCTCTGGAAAAGGTATACAAATTGACCCAGACAGGATCGAATCATTGTGTAAATTAGAAAGCCCAAAAAATAAGGTTGAACTACAAAGAATAATAGGTTCTTTTAATTATGTAAGATGCTATATAAAAAATATGGCTGAATATATGCATCCTTTGTGTGAGTTGTTGAAAGATAATGTTGTGTGGCAATGGCATCAAGAAATATTTGAAAAAAATAAAGAAAATTACAAGTGAATCCCCAGGTCTTGTACCATTTGATCCGAATAAGAAAGTAATTTTGCAATGTGATGCTTCAAAAAATGGATTAGGTTGTTGTATGTTCCAAGAATATGCAAACAATACTCTTAAATTAGTAGCTTGCGCATCACGCACAATGAATGAGCATGAGATTAATTATAGCCAAACAGAGAAAGAACTTTTGTCAATATATTTTAGTACTCAGAAATTTCATCATTTTATTTATCGGTTGGATGTAGATGTACAATCAGATCACAAGCCAATTATATCGATAATGAAAAAACCTATTCATAAAATTGGTTCAGTTAGACTTCAACGACTTAGATTAAAGCTTTTAAAATATTCACTTCATGTTTATTACGTCCCTGGCAAAAATATACACTTTGCCGATATGTTGTCAAGATCAAATTTACAGGTAACAGGTAAAGTTGACCTAGATATGTTCGAAACAGTTCATTCTGTTACTAAACATTTACCTATGAGTAATGAAAAAAGAAATGAGTTCAGGGTAGAAACTAGTAAAGACCATACTTTAATGGAAATTCATGATTATTATTATAATGGATGGCCAAAATTAAATCGTATTTCTGTAGATTGTAGACATTATTATCCTCTAAAAGACTCTATATATATTGAGACAGGTATCGTTTTTATAGATAATCAAATTGTAGCCCCACAAAATTTAAGATCAAGTATTATTAAATTGCTACATAAAGGACACATTGGTATCAGTAAAACGATAAATAAAGCTCGTTTGTTTTATTGGAACAATCTAGCTTATGATATAACTTCTTATATAAAACAATGTCGTATTTGTGAAAAACACATGCCAGGAAATTTCAGAGAACCATTATTACCACATTCTGTTCCCAAATTAAGATTTAATAAAATAGGTACAGATATTTAAGAGTTTGGTGATAAATCATATTTAGTCATTATTGATCATTTTTCGCATTGGATTGAAATAATTCTGTTAAAAGATAAAACATCTGAATCTGTGATCAATTCCTTTCAAGATATTTTTACTAAATTTGGTTATCCTGAATATATAATTGCCGATAATTTACCTTTCATATCAAATCGTTGCAAAAAATATTATAGAGATAAAGATATTACGGTGAGAACTTGCTCACCCCACTATCATCAAAGCAATGGGCTAGCTGAGAAGGCTGTTAACATAGGGAAAACAGATCTTAAAAAAAACTCTTGATGAAAATGGCGATTTTAGAGAGCTTGTAATGGAATACAACAATTTCCCTATTATCAACTTAAATTCATCCCCAGCCCAAATCCTTCAAAGCAGAAATTTGAGATCACAGTTACCAGTAATAGGTACAAATTTAGAACCTAAGATACAAACACATATTTATAAATGTCTTTGTGAACAAAAGAATAAGATCTAATTGCATTGTGACAAAGTAGTTCGTAGAAATCCAATAGGTTATAAAAAAGGGGATAAAGTGGTGGTTAAAACTAATAGAGAAAAGATTTGGCATAAAGCTATTATTCTGGAAAAAGCCAAGGAGCCTAGGTCATACTGGGTTAGAAAAGAAAATAATAATAAAATTATTAGACGTAATACCAGTCAGATTAAACCATCACATACCAAGGAAGAACACAAGACTATAACTAAACCTGAGCTGTACCCTGACACCCCTAATATTAGTAATACGGATAAAAGTTTACCAAATCATAAACCACACAACCTGTTAGATTTTAGTAATTACTCTAATCATAACATAGTACCGTCTCAAATTGTAGCACCACAAGATTTAAATTCAAGTGGAGATAATATACGCTCCCGTTTTGGCCGTACTGTAAGGCCTCCCCGCCGACTAGATCTTTAAGGGGAAGGTGTTTAGATATAATGTTAATTGGCAACACTGCCACCCGGATAGTTAGGTTGGCATCATCCATGTATGTTTTTTGGTTGTAATACGTATTTTGTGATGTTACATTATTAAATAAAGTTTATAATTATAAAAGGTCCTCTTTGAATATATAGAGTCCCTTTGAACAGCAAGTGGATAGAAAATTTTGTCCGATATTAACATTTATTCGCTATCTCTATTTAATATAAGAATAGTCAAATATAGCTGTCCTAGTCCGATAAAATGGAAGGTGAAAGCAGAAGGTAGCACTTGCACTGCTGTCATTTCTATTCTATCTCGCGCCTTTTCTGTGGTATTTATCTGTCAACTTGAACTGACGAAAGGAGTGTTTGTTATTTTGTCGTGATTTTGATTATTTCTCATTGTATTTTATGATATTTGTGTGTTAAAGACTATTTCTCTTCTTAAAGACTACCAATTTCATATAACTGGTAAGTTATAAAATCATAAATAATTTTATCCGCTATATCTAAACTATATATTAATCAGAAAGGATAAACAGTGTTAAAAAAATGTGCTAACCGTATCCTTGACCTATTTCATTCCCTCATAATAAACTTTGAAATTGGTTGTAGGTTATTTTTTGTTTGAGATGGCCACAGAGCCTCGAATTAGATTGTGTTATGTGTTTGGTTCTTCTGAGGACGATGTGGCAAAACTTCATTATTTTCCTTCAAGGTTGGAAAGGTAAATTAAGGCTTGCACTAAATTAACAACACTTCTAACGGCACAGTTTTTTATGTTTTACAGGTCAAAAATTTGGCAAAAGAATATGGGTATACATTAAACTGAAGAAACTCTTCAAAATTATAGGATATGCTCCCGTCATTTTACTGTTGAGAGTTATGTCGACCTAAGTAGTCATAGGTTGACCCGCAATGCAGTCCCCACACCTTTTCCATGTCGTCAGTTGGCAACATACCATGTGCAAGCAGGTAATATGTGTTTTACAAAATGTTGGTGATGAGGGATCCTTAGATATCAATCCATAGTTGTTACTAATTAGCTTGGTAGAATTATCGCAGACTTTTTTACTATTATTTAATTTATTCAAAATAAAGAAATATAGATTTGAACCAATAAACATGGCCGCTAATATATAACTCATTTTACTTCAGATCTAGCCTCAAGCGAGGCCTCAACTTCAAAGAATATACCTTATGAGTTGGCGGAGGAGTTTCCTAGCATAGTGAAGGCAGCTAGTGAATTTTTGGAGGAGATTCCCAGCACTTCTGTATCAGACCAGAATGTCACCGTTCGAAAACGACCAGTGTTTAGAGGCATTGGCGATCTTTCAAGGACAACCTCTACTCCAAGAAAAGTTAAACTTATGAACATGATTTGTTAGAAGGAGGACCCTATACGAAAGTTGAAAGTCATATGTAAGCAGAGGGCTCATGACATCAAATCTCTATCAAATTTAGATGACTCATCAGTAGTCAGAAGTATATTTAAGGGGATGTCAAATACTACAACCAACTTCCTTATTTCCCATTTACGCTGTGCCAAACGTGATAAAAAAGGTAGGAGGTGGATTATCGAAGAAAAGGTTATAGCTTTGGCACTTCTAAAAAGGAGTCCAAAGTGTTACAAACTATTGTCAAAAATCGTCGCGATGCCTTCAAAAAGAACATTAATTTCACTATTGGAAAAGGTCCCATTAATGATCACTTATTTAGACACATCAACAACAGTTTAACAAATGGGCAAGATAAACTGTGTCTGTTGCTATTTGACGAAATGGACATTAAGGAAAATGTTCAATATGATGTAACCTGCAACCTTCTAGAAATTTAACGGTGACCAATATTTTGAGTGGAAAATACATATTTACAGGTCTAGCCCGGCAAAGTGACAAGGATTTGTAAAGTCTTTACTGATTCCTTATGTCATTCTGTTGACAAAAAAGTATCCGATAACAATTAAAAATGATTATTCCAGTCTTCTTTGAAAGTAAGCGTCTGATGTCTGTCAGTTGAATTTTATATTTTATTAAAGTTAAAAAGTTTTTTGAGACTAGCAGGAACCGTTGCAGAAAAAACATTGTACACAACACACCCAGAAATTGACTTTACTGGGCTCGCTAGGGCTTTTGCAATGGAAATTGCCAGCTCGCCCAGTAAAGAATCACTTTCCAGTCTTGTTGCATAAATAACTATCATGCTTCTTGATATTTTCTGTAATATATTGACAAAATGTCCTAAATTTGCTTTTTTTGTAGTTTTCTGATTTTAATAAATTTTGTACAAAATATAATTACCTACCTACTTGTGTTTTGAGTGTTATGTTAATTATCCAATATAAAAACATGTTTCTTTTAAATCTTATGTTAAGCGGTTCAACAGGTTACAATTAACCATTTGATTAGTTTAACATAAAAATTAATTGACAACTTTAAAATAGCTTTGTTTCTGCGGCAGTTGGTGATCGTTTGTGGATCATCAGAGATAGTCACTCGGTTAGTTTTTAACTTCCAGTGAATAGAAGTATTTAAAAACAACTAATCGACTACTTCTGGTCCACAAACGATCACCAACTGCCACAGAAATAAAGCTTATAAATAATATCAATAAAATAATAAAAGGGGGTTTTGAATTTTCGCGGGCGTTTGCTTCTTGCGCCATCTACTTTCACCTTCCATTACAATCGACCAATTTAATACTGCGGATTAAAGTTTAGCACATACTTGCGCGTCTCGGGGTTGTCTCTGGTATTAGTATTAACACAGAAGAGGGGATCCATACAGAAGAGAAAGCTTGCGGCGGCACTTTGAAATCGTAGGTACCGATTTCCGTGACCTCGAAGTGACAGTAGAATGCGTTATGATTACACTGAGAGAAACAACTATTAGAAATATATTAATTTTTGTCGGGCGTTCAGTACATTATACACTGAGAAAACTAGTTTATTAAACTTATAATATATTATTATGTACATACCATACGTGATTATGAATGTATACATATAAAATAGAGTTATTGTGATTGAGGGCCTGAATCATGCTGTAGACAAGAATTTATTATGTCTAAAAAAATCAATATTTGAAAAAATTAAGCTAAACTTGAAATGTTTCTTATACCCCGTGACTTATAAACGTTTATTTGTTTAGAACTCCATAAATATGGTACCACCTATAATCTCAATTACATTTGAATCAAAGATAAATCTAATTTGTCTGATGGACAGACATATTATAACAATTATTTTCAACGGTTTTATTTGATATAAACGTGATATTTTAGTAAAAAAAATACCAATATTGATAACGGACAAATACTTTACTGGCAAATACTGACGTATTTGTGCAGTAACACTAATAAAGAAATTTGTATAGATAACGTAAAATAATACAGAAGATTTTTAAAAAAATATCTTTTATTGATAAATAGAATATTACAAACAAAATTGTGTACCAAACATTTTAATTAATTACAGATGTGACAAAATATTTATTTTTCTATTTTTTTTATCTTTTTCATTCCCTTTTATGTCTATATTTGCATATTTCATACAGTAAAATATTCTTAGCATAATAAATAATTTTAAAATATATAATTTTGGAAAATCAGGACAAGGATGGTTGAGTGGTACATTCTTCATATTATCAAGGAATATGTGTGAAATTCCTGATCCAGAATTTCTTTTTCCAGTGCACATTACTCTTGATTGTTTCAGTAATATAAATTTACACATACCTTTCAGGATCTTTAGGAAATACGAAAAAGCTTATTGTTCCACCTCTTCTAGAAGGGCATGACCGATAAGAACACCCTTTGCCGTAGAAGCCATTGAAAACACCAAAAATCCAATACACAATAGTCCAGAAATACACGAAATATTCGCAAAAAACGCACAATACTCCTATTAACACGTTGCACTGTTAATCTCACTACATAAACAAACAAAACGGCCATAAAATAGTAAAATACTGTGTAAGCGTTTATACAACTGTTACTTGTAAAACGTAAACAAACATAAAAGTTTGTATTCATATGAATCATACGGCATGTGACAGATGACAGATGGAGCAGTTATAACATGGTGGACATCAAGAATAGTAAACTAAGAAGGATAGTTTATTCCCATAAGAACGTATGTTGGCTCTCCGATCGGCTTGCGATCTAGTTGGTGACGTCACCGTCTGGCGTACCGGCATTGTTTAGTGCTTGCTTATACGTGTGTTTACTACTGTTTAGCCGTGTTTTAGAACTTTTAAAGACAAAATTGACCCTACTTTGTGATTCTGCATGTGTTTACTGTGTTTTAAAACTAATTTTAAGTGTTCTTTGTTTTAAATAGACTATAAAATAAATAAGACTTTAAAATAAGTAACTAAAATAAATCAACTGTAAGTTTGTGTTTAGGTATTTTCTGCTGTTTATTGTAAGTTATTTTATTTTACCTTAAACTTCATAGATATGTGTATAAAAATAATTAATTATTTCAGAGACTCTAGATTAAAATTATGCCTGGCTATAGGTGTGCGATGTATGGATGCAATAATAGGAGTGTGGTTACAAAAGGCGGCGATACAAAAATTGTTTATCATTCTTTTCCCGAAAGAAAAAGATTTTGTTTCTACGACTATACTTAAAGAATGGATTAATTGCTGTAAACATGCAGATAAATTTAATCCCAGTTCAAGTGTGATTTGTTCTGTTCGTTTTACACAAAATGATTATGAAAGGGATCTGCAAAATGAACTGTTAGGTAAGATGATAAATTTTAAATACTTACCTAACAAAAGTTATGGTTGGTGTATATTTAGGTACAAATAATTTTAATTTGTAGGTTTGCCTTTAAAGAAAATTTTAAAGAAAACTGCTGTTCCCACATTAAATATATTTGTAAAAACGAAAAAGGTGGATGTCGTCTCAGGTAGACAAGATAGGCATACCCAGAAAGAAAGAAGAGATTTAGTACAAACCATATTAAAGGAACAAGTTCTAAAAATGAACTTTGTGAGAAACCTACGCTCCAGCGTGTGAACCACAACTTTCTACTTCTGACTCGATGTCTAGTCGTTCACTTGAATCTATTGAAAAAAATATAATGATCTATTAAAAAATTATGATCCTTTCCAACGATGAAAACCGCAGAACACGTAAAAAAATAAAGATTGTTAATTAAAGAACATTTTATTATTTTATTTGTTGGTAATTAGTTTAATAAATAATTTTAAAAAATATGCTTTTTTTAGTTACCTTTCTTATTAGCTGTGGTAGGGGACCAATTTATTTCTCATCTGACTAAACAGATATTTTTCCATACTCACTATAAAGTTTAACATAGTTTTGCCAAACAAATATCATTATTGCCTTTAAATTCAAAGCTTACCAAAGGTGGTAAATATTTTAGTTATGATTTTATAAGTAGCTAAATTTAAAAAAATCGGTATTACAAAGTACAAATCAACTTGCTACGAATAATGGTCGTATCCCTAATTTTATCAGGTCTTTATCGACTAATATTTTCATCAAATTTGTAAAATGAGTAGTTCTGACTTTTATGAACTTTTAGTGTCTTCCTGAAACTTTAACAATTACAAAATTCCCCGACTTTCAGATTTACCAGATCCCACGCTAGTATATTTAAACTGATTATTCCTTACACCTAAATACGTGTTTTAAACAATATTTATATTCGGGCTCATATTTTTATAATATTCATAACACTTATTACCTTTGATTTTTATATTATGTTAATATCCTTCTGCTGCAGTGTGTAAGCCAAAAATTGCAGTTATTAGCCTATATATTATATTACTCTGAATTCAAATTATGGCCAGTCGTCTACGTCATCATAGCCACGCCCCCTCGCCGATAAAATAGCGCTTATAAACTATCCTTCTTAGTTTACTATTCTTGGGTGGACATGGGACATGCTCACTCAAATTTGGTTCGGCCTTGAAGGCTAGCTTTCGCTTCTGTATGGATCCCCTCTTCTGTGGTATTAATATTAATCTTAAAAAGTTAAAATTGAAGTTTTGCCTTTATCCGTTTATGCGGTCTTAGTATTAGTCTTAAGGCTCAATAAAGTTTCTAACTTTCAACTTTTAGGACTAATACTAAAAAAGATAAGTTAAATGCGCATGCGCTTTTCTTCTTCTTCAAATGCATATAGTGTAGAATGGGAAGTACACACAACACAAGTTCTCAGTGCTCCAGTGTTAACACTTTTAAATGTTGTAAGACCAAACAATTTATACATTTCATATGTGTAAATTGTTGTAGTGTATATCATAAATCATGCATACCCAAATTTAAACGTGAAATAAAATTCATTAAAGCAAATAGAATCATATGTTGTGAGGACATATCAAATTGTGACGATGGAAAAGAAATACTAGAAAAAACAATTAATGAGCTCTCAGAGGACAGTGACTTAAAAAGTAACCATATAAGAAAAATGGAATGTGAAAAAAAAACTTTTTCTAGAAGAGGTGATGAGAAGGGAAGAGGAGACGAATGCATTAATTAAACAGTATGAAAGTATAAATTCTAAGTTAAAAGAAAAAGTGAATGAACTGAAAAAAATTATTGACGATTTCACAAACAAAGAAACAAAAACTTCAGCTACACAAACTACCCCGATTATCAAGTATAAAAACGTGTATACAAACACCGATCCAAACGAAATAATTCCAATTAAACAGGGTGAAAACAAAAAGTCAACTAGGACGAATATAGACGTTGAAATGCAAAGCAAAATTACTACTGCAAACAAGGAGCATACTATGCAGAATAACAACATAAATGGGTATAATCCTAATATGAACTCCTCGGACAGCAACAAGAAGAGAATATTATTAATGACAGACGAAAACAGTGTACATTGGCAAATTAGAAAATTGTTCAATCTTAACTTGCATGAAATAACTTCCATAAAAAAACCCGGTGCACTTTTAAATCAGATAATGGAAAATATTGAAATAATGGCCGAACACTTAACTTGTAAGGATTATATTGTTATAATAGGCGGTTTAAACGATATTAATATAAATAAAACCCCTTCTTTTCGTTTGATCTGCAATAAGTTAAAGTCTTGCACACATACAAATATAATGTTTGCATCAATACCATATAAAACCAACGACATCAGAAAAAACAAACATATATTTAGATATAATACAAAACTGAACGATTTCCTCAGAAAATTTGATACGTACTCAGAAGGAAAGGTCCAATATTTAGAAGTAAATACCGGTTCTGAATTAAATACTTTCAACCGTAAATCAGTGGCATCTAATATATACAGTATTATACATAATCAGTGTCCTATAAAAAACCTAAAATTCGTGAACACAACTGGGCATATTGACTTAACCACTAATTTAAACAATGTAACTCTAAGTGACTCTGAAGTTTCTGTAAATGTATCCTTGCATGCCGAATTATCAGAAATAGTATCCCTCGATATAGAAACAATTGCGCCAAATTTGTTATCCCCTCGACTGCCAGTGTCAATAACGCTGGAATAAATAATTTAACAGACTATGGACTCAACACTCTTAAATTGTTTTATATAAATATTCAGAGTATAAGAAACAAAATAGATGAACTAGAATTATATGTTAATGAAAAAAATTTTGACGTACTTTGTTTAACTGAGAGCTGGTTGACAGAGATGGATGTTGACTTATATAATGTTGTAGGTTATAATATTGCAGTTTTTATTGTAGGAAAATGTTTATCCACGGAGGAGTTATAATATTTGTAAAAAAAAATACAAATTTTAAGATTTTAGATTGTTTTGATGAACTATGCGAAGAAAAGGTTTTTGAATGTGCAGCAATTAAGTTGGTAAGTCATAGTACTATAATAATTATTATTTACCGATCTCCTTTAGGCGATATAAATGTCTTTTTTTAGTAAGTTGTTAAACCTGTTAGAAAAACTTCAGAAATCAAATGAGAATATTATTTTAGCTGGCGATTTTAATATTGACTTTATGGATAATCTAAATAAAAATACTAAACAATTTCTGGATGTAGTTAATTCATTTAATCTTAAAATCAGTATAATGGAACCAACTAGAATATGTAATACAAAAAAAAGTTGCATCGATAATATAATAACAAATATAGAAAACTCAAACATAGCTGTCAGGGTAATAAATCCCTTTCTTTCTGATCATTTAGGCATAGAAATGAACATACATACAACTCAAAAATCAACATATCTGATAAAAAAAGTAAGGCGAATAACAAATAGAAAACTAATTGAATTTAATAAAGATTTAGAGCAGTATGACTGGTCACCTATCTATTTATATGCAAATGCAAATGACACATTTATTAAATTTTTTTGAAATATTTATTAAAAAATTCAATTCTTATTTTCTGGAAAAAAAGTTTTAAACAAAAAAATAACAATGGCGGGGTCAGATGGTTTAACCAAGAACTGAGATCTATGAGGATTAGACTTGAGGCTGTATCTGTAATTAAAAATACCATACCTTCTGCAGAAGTACGCATTTGGTACAATGAATTAAAAAGCCAGTACCGAAAAGAAATTAGGAAGGCCAAACAAACAGCAAACGCAGTTTTTATAAAAAATGCAACTAACAAAAGTAGAGCTACATGGAAATTAATAAATGCACAAATAAATTCAAACAAAATACCTGAGGCGAGCGTACCGGCGGAAAATTTCAATAACTTTTTCATTAATGTTGCCAAAGAAATTGTAAATACTTTACCAAATTCACAATTGAATTTTGAAAGTTTTCTAAAAAAATATCACGTTTCTCCAACTACCTCTTTTTTCATGGCACCCACAGACGTTCGTGAGGTCGAAGAAATTATAGGAAAATTAAAAAATACAAGTAGTGCTGATATATATGGTTTAAATTCGAAGACATTGAAATTTATAAAAAATAATTTATTAGAAATTTTAACTTATATAATAAATAGATGCATTGAACAACACAAGTAGTGTGCGAATACCGGTCCTCGGCCTCCCCCCACCACTTGACCTTGACCTTGACCTCTCATGACCCCGCCCCACCACTTGACCTTGACATTCCATAGCCCCCGCACCCCGCCCGGTCTCCCCCCACCACTTGATCTTGACCTCTCATGACCCCGCCCCACCACTTGGCCTTGACCTTGACATTCCATAGCCCCCGCACCCCGCCCGGTCTCCCCCACCACTTGACCTTGACCTCTCATGACCCCGCACCACCACTTGGCCTTGACATTCCATAGCCCCCGCACCCCGCCCGGTCCCCCCACCACCACTTGGCCTTGACCTTGACATTCCATAGAGCCCGGTCTCCCCCCACCACTTGCCCTTGAAAGGACCACACACGTAGCGGACAGGTGGTCAACAGATATTGGCCTTGATATTTCACAAGCTTCCGGTCTCCCCCTCCACTTGGCCTTGAAAATACCACACACAACGACCAGATGGTCAACAGATGTTAATAATCAAGTCATTTCAAGGTCTTATATTTCATATAAAAAAAAGGATGTCAGCTTGTAAAATAACATAGTCTTCTACGACAAACGAAGAGTGAAACTCCTCTTTTCATTATTATCAGTGAATATAGTGCCAGTACGACCTGAATTATTTGGAGTAAGTAATATTTTAAATTGTTTTTTACAATTCCTTTTATCAGAGCGTAGAAATTTATTTACTTTTAAATATGGCACTGTCAAATATTAATTTAACATATATTAACGATATGATTAACGCAGATAATATGGATATTTATGAACAAAAATCAATTTCGTCATTGCCTATAAATAAAGTATATATTATAAAAAAGTTACTTAAAGTTAATACACGGTTTGGGAAGCTATTTTGGCAGTACTTTTCGACAACAATGCAAATAATACTTTTAAATCATTTTTACCAAAAAGGGTGCAAGAGATTTTAACGGAAGATGTTATTAATGAAATGAATTCATTACCTAGCAAATATACAGTGACTTATTTAGGTCAAAATATTCCTAAAGTAACTGGTTTAAAATCAAGATCCTTAATAAAATTTCATGTCATTGATTATTGATTAATAATAAACAGTAAAAGGATTTGTGGCAACAATTTAAATATTATACACTAAGATCGGTCACACTGTCACTATTTCTTCTCATCACACTTACAATAATATTTCTGTACAAAGACGGTCTTATTAACAGGTAATTTATATTTACTATTTACATTTCAATATATAACTCATTTATTTTTATTTTTTAGATCAAATACTTGTTAAGAAGATATCAATCAATATGTGGATGCAATATGCTGCAGAACAGTGGCCAAAGGCTGAAAATTTAAATCTAGCAATAGAGAGATTATCGTGTGAATTAAATGCCTTAAGTTTCGAAGCGGAGCATGAAACTGTATATGGGCATTATTGTTTCGATGAAGAAAGTGTGAAAAATTATAAGAAAATGGCTGAGAGATATAGCTTAGGTGCAAACTTATGTCAAAAATATATCTACGAAATTTTAAATTTGGAGGAATTTTTGCACTGAAATGGTAAATGTAGATTTAAAAGTTTTCTAATCACTATAGGAGATCACCTGCCTGAACATATCTTAAATAAGTTTAAATTGAATGACGTTGGCGATTTAAACGAGTCTAGTGATGAAGAGAAAGAAGAGTGTACCATTTAAAATTTTTCCAAAGGAACAATAACAGATATTTATTATTATTTATATGTATATTATATGACGACTATAAAATATATGTTCAATACATAAAAAGTGGTTTTATTTATATGTTTTATGAGCAAAGTATGAGGGGAATAGGATAAAAAAGTAACATAATATCGATTATATATGTGTATTTTTTATATTTAAGGGCCAATAGGCTAATTACAGTTAACATTATTTATTATAACATTTAACTAAATATTAATATATAAATCATAAAGAAAAAATTTCGAGAATAAAAATGCAATATATAATTAATGATTATTTGTGTATTAAGTAATATGCTTCATCTGGTGACTGGAAAACCATTGTGAACGGAACCATCTAATACACTATAAGTCAGATATGCGTCATGTAGAATCAGTGCATAACTTAAGAATCGTAGACGAGCGATTGGTTTTTTAAAAACAAAAATTGAAGATTCTTAAGAAAATTTATTTGTTTGGATCGTTAATTAACAATTTACGTTTATGAACAATTTACACACGAACTATGCTAGTCAATGTCTAGGACGAAAAAACTCGCAGAGTGCTCGAGGCGCTCTTATTTATACACTTATCTGGGTATCACGTTTAGCTGATGTAAGGGTTTTGTTGTATTATAACTCCTCCACCCTTAGAAGGCAATTTATGTCAAAATGGCTAAATTGTCTAAATTAATTTGGCTATTTTTAGGTTTCATTTGTTCGTCCTTTACAGAATTAAATTTTTTTACATTTTTATTTATTTTACAACATAATATAGCATATAAAAGCATTTTATAATTTGGATAATAATATATTAAAATAAGCAGTAGCAATATTACAAGTATAATAGGAATAACATAAGTTGTCCAGGCAGTTCTGTCTGTCTGTATATCAAGCAGAGTTTGAGTTTTTATTCTGTTTTCCTCAAATAATACTTGATTATGAATTTCATTTATTTCGTCAAAATTAACTGTTGTTAAATTAAGCTGATATTGACTTTGTGAGTTTAAATTATCTGTTGATATTTGTAAATCAAATAGTGGATATATTTTGGGTTTAGCAATTGTTTTATGAGTTGATATTAAAATGCTTTTTCCTATAGTGACTTTACAAAATGGTTCAATACTTAATAAATAGTTTCCTACTATTCTTTTGAGATCAGTAGTTCTGTTTGTGCATTCAATTTGCATCTTTTGAATGCTAGGCATAATTAATAAATATGCATTAATTTCTTTTATTTTGATTATTTGATTGTTATATTGAGAAAGTGTTACCTTAGTACAATTTTCTGAGGTATGTTCAATTAGGCTTTTTATACATAGTACAGATGTTGTCGTTCGTTCGATTTCACATATATATAGATTTTCAATAATCGATTGACATGGTTTTATAGTAAGCGCGTGATTTTGACCATTGCTTAATAAATAATTTCCTTTAGGTAGGATGATTTGATTATTTTTATTTGGTAGTGGGAATAATTTAAAATAATCAAAAGTAGTTTTATAGGTAAGTGGAATCATTAGGATAAAGTAAAGTTTGGTGTTTCTTTGGTAAGTTTTAACGTGTATCGTTTTCTCGAAAATAGATAACGTTTGTAAGTCAGGTTGTGTCATTAATGATATTTCAGGTGATAAGTGATTTTGAATATCTTTCAACTCGTTAAGTAATTCTATTGGTTTTAAAATACTTGTATGAAATTGAGAATGTCTTGAGAATGTTTGTATTAGACTAATATCGGTAAGGAGTGAATTTAATTGCTCGATATTTATTAAAGCTAAAGATGTACGGCTTTCAGTAAATATACAAAGTTCTGTTTTTTCAAATTTGTTTATAGATGAAGTAAGTGCCGTCATAGTTGTAGCTAATTCTTTTTTGATTTTTACTTAATTCAAAAATTGTATTATTAACTTTTTTAATAAAACTTTTGTTTATTGATAACTGATTTTTTAAGATCTGTTTTCAACATTTTTTGATTATCAAATAGATTTTTAAAGTTTCTTTCGTAGCGTTCTCCGTCGTCCGCGTCTAAAACTCCGGTAAATGTTTTTTGTACTGTGCCTATAAAGTTAAATAATCCGCGTTTAACTCTACTTGTTGGGATTATTTCGTTAATCAAAGTCTCGGTTTTTTGAAACTCGTTTTCTAACACTTGTGTGGTATACGTTTCGACATTATTACATATGTTTCTAGTAGCATTAAAGAATTTGAGAAACGTATTTTTGTTTCGGATGTAATTTTCGACTATTGGTTGTAAATCGATGTAGTGCATTAATTCCCAATGTGAAATAATGTTTTTTTTGCTTGACCAAGATGTACCATTAGCAATCCAGAGTCCTCGTTTATAGGTGTCAACTGTGGTTGGCATGATGTTATTGTTATTAAATAGTGATGTGTAGATAATAGACAGTTCTCTATAAATTTCTTGCCTTGGTGCGAAAAGATAAAATGTTTCGTTACCAATTATTGTATAATTTTTTAGTAAATCTTTTAAATCTTCTGATTGATAGATAAGAGGTAAATAAACTTTGGTGATGTGTTTATTTTCAATTTTGCTTGATTTTGATGGTTTTGGATTTTCTTGAATTTTTTATTAAAATCTGTCGTTTTTTATAATTAAAACAAAGTTTTCGTATCGCATTATACTCTTCCTGGTTTAATTGTTTGAGTCTTAAGTTTTTAAGATTAGCTTTTTGTAAATTTACAAAATTATTAAATGAGTCTTTAGATAATTCTTGATCGAATTCTAAATTATTAATTTCGAATTGTTGCGGATAATATTCTTATTTGTCCAAGTCTATATCAATTTCAATGTCTGTTGGATTTATAACAATAAATTAAATTGGTTATTGTATACCGTACTAATTCCTAAAAGAATTTCTATGTGGCAATTTAATACTTGCGAAGATAAAACTAGTTTGGTGTCATTTTGATAATTTGTGCTTAGTGTAATTATCTGTTATGTGAAAGGTGATATTTTTATTTTACCGTGAGCTTGAGATAAGATTGTTTCTTGCAAAGGTTTGCCATTTACGTACATTTGTATTTCCGTTCCTGGAATGATGAATTTACCCTTTTTTGAAATCTAATCTCGCAGTTAGCTAGGTTATCAGGTCAATGCCAATAAGACTGAAATCGTATATGCAATGTTTGTGTAAAATTTCCGTTTGTTTAAATATTTTTAGAAAGATAAATTGTTACTATATTTTCATGAATATTTTTATTATAAGATGTTTTTACTGAAAATGGTTCGTTCTGTATAAATTTTGAAAATACATTTTTGTTAATTATTCATTAATTAAAGTTTTTGCAGCTCCCGTGTCTACTAAAAATTTAGCATTTATTTCGAGTAAAATAATATATGGTAATTTATTTGAGCTACGCGTGTTTTAAATTTATTGTTTCGATGTCTCCGAGGCTGGTTTCTGAAAATTTTAATTTTCATTGTTTTGTTCGCCCGTGTAATCTTCTTGATAAAATTGGTTTTGATATTCTAAGTATTCTTCGTCATATGGACTAAATGATGCTTCCTCAGGTTGTCCGTCTTCTGGTAATACTACATGTGTATTTAATTCTTGAGAGAACCATTTTCTATGTTGCTCTTGTTGTGGGAATTGTCTATGTTGTACTGAATGCATTTGTGTTCGGTGTGACGATGTATCCATTGGTTCGTAATTTCTTACTATTGGTTTGTTGTCTGGTTTAAATACATTTTGTACTGGTCCAAATGTTTGTCGATTTGTTGGAAAATTTGTTTTTACAGGTATTGGTTGCACGTTGATAGGCTGTGAAGGAAATCTCGGTTGGGTATAAAATTGTCGCTGTTGTGTTGGGAATTGAGGTGCCCTATGTTGTACAGGGTGTGACATTCCTGTATGCAACTGAGGTAATTGACGTTGAAAATATGAAGTAGGTCTAACAGGTGTGTTAGCCACTTTAAGTTGTGTGCCATTTCTAGAAGTTTGGGTGTTGGATGTGCCCGATTGTTGTCTATGATAGTTAATATTTTCTTCCTCTGTTACCATATGAATAGCGTCTTCTATAGTTTCTGGTGATTTACAACGAAGTAGATGACTCATGTTGCCATTAAGTCCGGTTAAATATGCACGTAATGTCATTGCATTATACATATTGATTTTCGCATTTCTTATATCGGCGGGAAAATCCGAACAAGATATTTTGTCTAAAAGTAAACCTCTTAGATCGATACATCTATCTGCGAATTGTAAACATGATTCGGTATGTCTTTGTCTTAATATTGTTAAATCGGCTATTAAAGATTCTTCGTTACGTTGATCTCCAAAAATATTAAGTAAAATTTCTTTTAACTCGGGGAAACTCCGATACGTCCGTGATGCTAATAATAACGCGGCTTTTCCTATCAATTTTGTTCTAATGTGCAATAATGTAAATGAAATTCTCGCATGGTCATTGTTAGGTGCCATAAGAGTTAATACATTTTCACATGCGTTTAAAAAATTGATAATTGTGATGTGTCACCGTCAAAACGTGGAATTAAGTCTAAGTAATCCCTAACACTAATTTGTGGTCCCGTATTTGTATTTAAGGCCATAATGTTTGGATTTAAATTTATTTTGTTAGTAGGAACTGGACTAAGTTCAGGAAGTGGATTTTCGGAAAGTGAAAGATAAGTATTAAGCAAATCCGAAAGCTGATTAATATCGTTAGAATTATCGGTCATTAGTTAATTGACTTACGTAAAAACAACGAGTGACTTTTTGATCATCTCAAATATGTAACGATTGATTACAAATTGCAAAATAAGTAATGCTCTATTACACTGTCTCAATAGTCTGAAAGTAAAACAGATATTTTAAAATTTAAAAGTGATTTTAAATGAAAAATTTTATTTAAATTTTGTTAGAATTAAATGAAATATATATATTCTTTCTGTACGTCTATAAATTTGCAGTTGAACGTTGAATAAATAATATTTATGATATTTATAATACTTAAACGTAAAATATGAAATATATGATATAAATTTATGTGTTATATATTTATAAAAAAAAAATAGTAATTTAATGGTCTCGATGGTTTCTTTTAGAGATGTTTTCTAGCTTGAGCCAACACTTTCTATGAGCGACTTGGGTTCGCACTCAGTCTTTGAAAGTGAAGTACTTTGTCTTCTTTGCTTGTAGGGCTTCTAACTAGTGAGTCTTTTCGACTACTCAAAGTTAGGTGCAAAGCCTCAGCTGGTGTTCTTAGGGAAAGATTTAGCGAGTATAGCAACCTGAACAGCTCTGTGTTCACCGTAGTCTACTATACTTTCTCTTAGACCCTTGGTTTATCCTTTTCTTTTCTTGATTTTCTTACTGATGTTGAATCTTGATGTCAAATTAAAAATAAAATAAAATTCTGAAAAAAATATAAAAATAAAATTATTAAATCGATTTTTCTTGAAATTTTCGGGAATAGAGATGACGCCCCTCTTATGTGGAATATTTATGTCCTCTATTCTCCGCTTCTTACCCTACGTGATAGATATGCCAGTGGTTCTTCTATCCTAAATTAATCGTTGGTGGGTACCGTATTGACGATACGAAAATCTCGATGATTCCAACCTGATGTCAGCGCGATGCCGCCTTCTTATTCTACGTGATAGATATGCCAGTGGTTCTTCTATCCTAAATTAATCGTTGGCGGGTACCGTATCGACGGTACGAAAATCTCGATGATTCCAACCTGATGTCAGCGCGATGCCGCCTTCCTATTCTAAACGTTGCAGGACGGTTTTCAACCGGCGGACCTCGATGGACTCCTGCGTGTTGTAGGCGCGATGCCCCCGTGGAGTATTTTCGACCCAAAGATGACTAACCTTGTTATGTTGTAAAATGTCTTCTCAACTACCCTACTCAATTCAGATAGTTTGGAAATGATGGTTTTCAGGTTCCTCTTCTTAAACGTTGAAACGTACGTTACTGTGTTTTTCTGTTTTTCGGCTGTAACTGAAGAAATCCGATTCCGACTGCGCCACTTAAGAATCGTAGACGAGCGATTGGTTTTTAAAAACAAAAATTGAAGATTCTTAAGAAAATTTATTTGTTTGGATCGTTAATTAACAATTTACGTTTATGAACAATTTACACACGAACTATGCTAGTCAATGTCTAGGACGAAAAAACTCGCAGAGTGCTCGAGGCGCTCTTATTTATACACTTATCTGGGTATCACGTTTAGCTGATGTAAGGGTTTTGTTGTATTATAACTCATACACTTTAGTATTTTTAGGAAATTTATTTTTACGTGTTTCAAATTCGAGTTTTATATCCACTGTGGATGATTTTAGAACATCAGCCTGATGTGAGCAGTCAATAACAAATAATGGATTATTCAAAAATTGGCCAAGGTCCATCATCGGTTCACTCATGTCTTTGCCATAAAAACTACTCTGAAAGTTTTCGTAAGCATAGTACGCTGAAGAATAGAGTTTCTTAGTAAAATCTAGATTCCAACGTTCGCATGGAAATACCTCAGAGTTTAAATATAGCCTGATATTATTAATATCGGCATGAATGAATTGTGTTGCATGCTTTGCCCTATTATCGGAATGATCGGTGTTTGGAAACAGATAATAACGTATCGTGGTCTCTCCAGGCTAGTGCTAGTTTTTATAGCCCAAATATCCGATGAAGTTTCTCTCAATACGGGCAGTTCGTAAAGGTCCCACATGCGGTAGGCCATTTTGACATTGGTTTTGCTATTTCCTTTAGTTAATCGAGACAACAGTTTAAGTTTTTGCCGATCTTCTGGTACAATATGTTTTATCTTCCATTCAATTTTACTTATTTCTATATGAGCGTCCACATCACCTACATAACAATTCTTGTAGGTACGAGCAATTATCGAAACTAATTCCTGTTTAACGTTCAAAATACCCTTTGTGTAATCTTCAGCAAAGCCCATGAGGTATTTAAGTGGTAGCTTTCCACTAAAAATATGACTGTCAACATCTAAAATATCTTGCCTAGTTTCAGTGAGACCCCATCCGCATGATAGTAAGGTTCGTGTTTGCGTCTCGCCAAATGATACCATAGTTTTCAATGTCGTAGTTATGCAGGTTTTCGAACCACCGCCACTTGCTCGCCACCCATTTCATAGCGAATCTCATCAAAAAGAAATGCTAATGTATTATTTGAAAGATAACATGATTTAGTAGTATCGCTTGGGGTAAACTTTCCTTCAATATAAATGTAACTGTCAGCGATGTCGAGTATAAGATCTTGAAAATGGACAGGAATTCGTATTTCATCAGAATTTCTATAGCTTGGTGATCCATATGGTTTATACGTATGCTCATGAAGACTGACGAGCGAATGGTCGAACACAGGCTCATCAAAAACTTCCAACTTTTCACTTGAAGTAGAGGCAGCCATCCTTAAAACAGGTCTTGTATGAATTAACGGTTATTAGTTAAACAAAGTCCAATTGATTTCAGAAAGATGAGGTCTTCAAGTGGTAAATTATGACGTGTTGAAGGTTTAACTGTTGCACGACGAATGAGCTGGCTTCTGTTATCAATTATTCTTTTATTCTTTTCTTCGTAGTCATGACCATTATGATAAGGTCGGCGTACATGTATCAGCTGATGATTGTAACGAAAACCCATTATAGTATTAACAGATGATTACGATAATCGTTTTAATTCTAGTTTCACAATTATTTTCTCTCCTCGAAAGTCAATCAAATCACCGTTATCATCTAAAATGCTCAGAGTAATGTTATCTATAAAATGACGACCGTCAGGTCTAACAGGCTATAAATAATGTTTTGCGGTTCTTTGGAAAGTTTGTGACCTGGTTCAACATCGATATCAAATTCAAATAAAGTATGTACTTGCTCACCATTGAGATATGCACCAGACGTGATATTACAATCTACACGTACTATTCGAACTTTCATAATATTGACTGGCAACGTAGATTCATGTATCTTATTTGCCTGTAAATGTTTTGGTTCAAATCCCAAGAGGCTGGCTATAGAATCACTATGTGTAAAGTCAATTTCATACTTTGAATAAATTTCACACTTTAATGTATTATTGTTGGCACGCAAAGAGAATAATTTTCTATCATTTTCTTTTTTTTTGATGAAGAGCCGTTATGATCTGTCATAGCTTGATATATTGCTTTATTAATTTCATCGATTTCATATGCTCCAGGTGGTATTCGAATAGTTACAGGTGGTGCTTTATTCATAACTTTATACATAAAAACATTATTATTTTCATCCACATTAAGAATCGAGTTGTATGAGTAGAAACCGAGCAGGCCTAACCCATAACGGCCGTTTCCATCCAGATCAATGGGCGGATAAAAATCTGCACTTAGCACACTCCAGTGCCCAGATAAGGTGAATGTACGCGACATGACTGACAAATATTTTTGGCTGCCTGTTAATTTATTGTTGACTGCAACAGTTTAACGGAATTTTCCTGCATTTCGGTGTAGGAATTGATGCTGAAGATAAATCTATCGTATTATCTGATGCAACATTTACGTCATTTATGTTACAATAACAACATATTAGTTTACGTGGTGGAGGTCCATCATTCACATCCCTATCTACACCACTGTTAATACATTGTTCATGCTCCAAACAGTACTGATATTTCAATACGTCAATATCCTTTTGCAAATGTTCCGGCAACTTATCCCACACTAATGCAATTTCGTTTGCAGCACACGCAATCATGACTTCCTTGGGCATATCTGCAAGCTGCTGTCTGCTCATTTTAATCAAACTACGTAATCTGGAGAATGTGATTAGCGAATGCCCCATTCTTTTAATACGTTCACGATCTATTTGAGGTGTCATCTCCATAACAATTTGTTTATTTTGTTATACTTTAAACTGATGAGAGAAACTTCAGACACAAATGCCCACACCATACTGTATTGAACTTTTGATGACGCTCATAGTTATAGCATATTTTGTTAGAGGCTGCCAGGCCACTTTGAAGGTATTGTACTAATTCAATGGGTGGAGCTAAATCACCAAAACTATCATAATAGTTTACTGAACGACCACTTTTTCTATATGCAACCCAATGTGTCCCCGCACCGTCTACACTATCCAAATTAACAATGGCTGATTCTTTTATGATGGGGTCCGCCAATCGGTAGATTATCACGCATGAATACACCTCGAAAATGAGGTATCTTCATTACCACAGCAAAGTGATTGAGATCGAGATCGGTAAGTGGTCTTCGAGGTAGGGTGTTTAGTAGTTTTTTGGATTGTCCGTTTTCAGGTAGAGCCCCAATCCTGTGCGATATGGTTTCAAGTATAATCCTTTTCCACTTTTTACCTAAAGCAATAGCTTCCATATTTTGATTATGACGCTGAGCTTCAGCTAATCATTGCTTACCGAGCTTCACATCATTTATAACTTTAGAAACCCCTGCGACACCACCTGCCAAGGTTCCTAATGCTGATAGTCCGGCAAATATTGGCAATAAAGGTAAAATTCCTCCTACTTTAGGGATTGGTATTACTCGTGGGGTGCGAATTTTTCGTTTTCCACCTGATGTTCTTAAGGCTTGACGTGCAGCATGTAATGCAATTTCAGCTGCTTTATGCATGTTTTTAGCAGAAAATCGTTTACCACCACATTTTCGTAACTTTTCACGAATTTTATGTACAATTCCAGAACCAAATGCAATCTTTTTTCTTTTTTCATTATATTTTTCTCCTTCTTCAAGTTCTTAATGGATGATTGACAACCCATTCCAAAGTGTCGTTTACCCTTCATAATATTTGTAACTAACCAAGCTGCAGCCTTTTCACCAACACTAGCGTCCGTAGATTTAACTCTTTCCCAAGCACGTTGTTCAAGATTGTAATCGGCTTTATGCCGTGCTGATAGGTCTGTATTCTGCAAGTATGCAATGTCGTAATGTTTGCAAGCAATATCCAGAGGATTTTTACCTGGATCACCCCGTGCAAGGCGCTTTTGAAGTTTAGTTCCAGGTCCACAATATTGATAGCCTCCGGGCAAATGTAGTTCAAATGGAAGTTTATTAATAAGCGAATTAATGACACCACTACCAGTTTTCAAACGTCCGCGACATTGATAACACCTCTTACAACTATTTAGTTTGATGGTCGACATCTAAATAAGCAAATTCACTAGGTGCATCTGTTTATATAAAAAAAGACCTAAAAATTTTACAATGAAAATTGTGGGACAGAAAGAGAAACTAGATATCGACAACTTAGATGAAAGAGTAAAAAGCACAGCATCTAACAATTTTCAAAGACCACGTCATGGTTCACTTCTTCCTCGTACTATTCGATCTCTTTTAATAGGACCATCAAATTGTGGAAAAACTAACGTAATGATTTCTCTGTTAACTCATCCTCGTGGACTATGTTTCGCCAACGTTTATATATATTCAAAATCATTATATCAACCAAAATATGAATATCTCCGTAGTGTATTGACACCAATTCAAGGATTAGGTTTTTATACATACAGTGATAATGTGCAGATAATGGAACCTGCCGAAGCTAAGCCAGACTCTATCTTTATATTCGATGATGTAATCTGTGAGAAGCAAGATGTCATCAGATCATATTTTAGTATGGGGCGTCATAAGAATGTTGATTGCTTTTATCTGGCCCAAACATATTCGCGCGTACCCAAGCAGTTAGTGCGCGACAATTGTAATTTTATAATATTGTTTAAACAAGATGAGTTGAATCTTCGACATATATTTTCTGATCACGTGGCTCCCGACGTAACATTTGCGCAATTTCTGGAGATGTGCGCCGAATGCTGGAAAGAAAAATACGGATTTTTAGTGATCGATAAAGATAGTGAAATACAAACGGGGAGATATCGAAAAGGTTTCGACAACTACATTTATCCATAATGCATCCGTAATCACAGCTCATTTGTTAAGTAGATAACGGCGGGTGCACATCATTTCATTTGGTTATGATGGCAAACAAAGGTGAAAAAATTAATAGTGAAATTGATTTAAAACGAAAATTAATTGAAGTTACCGATGCGGTAAAAAGGAAATTCAATACAATCAAAAACAGACATAACGAGGAAAAGCTAAATCTTGAAAAGTTCTACGAACCTATAACAAAGCCATTGAAATCTATATCAGCAGCTGCAGAAAGTGCGAAATCTTACGTATTGCCAACACCCCAGTCATTTACAACGCCTATTATAGAATCAAAAGTACCTTCAAAAGAAATAGAGAGTGAAAGTGATATATCTAGAGGAAGTTTTAAATCAGCTAGGGAAATATCAGATGAAGAATACAGCGATGATGATATAACATCGTTGCAAGCATCATCTATGCCAACACCTCCGGAAACATCACCGTCTTCAATAGATAGTCCTTTATCAACTCAAAGCAGCGATGTTAGAAAAATACATTATATACCGAATATTTATATTGAACGCTTAAAATATAATAAATCTCAATATGATACCATATATGGAGTTCGAGTAAATCCCATTACAAATAAACTGTTTATGGGAAATGCAGAGGTACGCTTTTCTGGAAATAATATATCGTTCTGGCGTGGTAATAAGAAACTTAAAACATTTCGTGGTAGTGCTGAACTATATGATTTAATATTTCTAAAACGACCGCCTGTTTTAGACAGTACTGAAAATGTTATAAGCGAGAATAATAAGCAAACTTATGGTGATATCTTGCAACTAACCAATGCGATATACAAAGATTATAACAGTAAATGTGGTCGAAACGTCAGTAAATCAAAAAAATACATTGAAATAATAAAACCTCTAATATCTCATAAAATGACAACAAGATCTAAACACAGTGGAAAAGGTCTCCGAAATGTATTAAAATTACCTTCTCGCAAAGTTCTTAACAACAAAGACATTAACTATGTCTATTGGAATGATCCAAAGGAATTAGTGGATCGTTTGCGATTATTGTGGAGTTCTAAGATGGCTGGTAATAGCGGCGTAGACAATGAAATAATTTCAATAATAGAAGAAATCCGTGAACAAGGCATAATACAGTAGCATCCTTCTACAGTTGTGGGATGATATCTAAAACCAACAACACAAAAAAAATAAATACCAGTCTTAATTCAGAATGACTAGCGCCAACACTATCGATAAATTTGGACGCAAAGGAATATGGAAAAATGTGGCAAGATTACGTGGACCTCCGGGTATTGGTTTTAAACTTAGCAAGGATGGGAACTATGACGTTCAAGGTAAACGTTTAGAGAATCTCGCATTACCAGAACATGATAAGGATGCTGTGACGTTTAGATATTTAAGTGATTGTATTAAAGAGACAAAAAATTTAACCCTTACGGCAGTTCAGGAGTCTGTGTCTATGATTATCGAAAACATTAAAAAATACACCGATGATGAAATTGCAAAAATCAAAAGTTATATTGGGAGAAGTATAATACAAGAGTCTACTGCCCATGCAATGAGAAAACAAGCAACAGATAATTTAATTGAAGAGAAGTTTAAGAATACAGAAGAAAAAATACATATAATGGAGAAGTCCTTAAATGCTCAGTTGGAAAATTTAAAAACTTTAATTCACAAAAACTATGGTACTTTAACAAGTAGAGTTGACAAATTGGAACAGATGATAACAACTTCTCATCGTGTCGAGACGACGAATAATAATCGTTTGGCATTTCCTCCAGAGTGGATGGAACCTATAGAAAGTTAGAAATACAAAAGAACAGCCGAGCAGTTGATATTATTTAATTACTAATATGACTAGTAACGTAAAAAGGCAAGTTGTTGATGAATTGCATAGATCCGCTCGCAGAAATTTCCGCAGACGAAGAACAATTATCAAAGGTTTTGGAGATTTGTGGCAAATAGATTTGGCAGAAATGCAGCCATATGCTAATGAAAATAGAGGTTATAGATACATTCTTGTAGTGATTAATTGTTATTCTAAGTACATATGGACTAGACCTATTAAAAAGAAAACAGCTATAGAAGTTTCAGCAGCGATGAAAAGTATTTTACATGACGCACAATATTCTCCGAAGAACATACAAAGTGATCAGGGTAAAGAATTTTACAATCGACATTTCTCTGCACTAATGAATCATTATCAAATTAATCATTATTCCACGTATAGCACAAAGAAGGCGTCAATTGTGGAACGAGTTATTCGAACATTGAAAAACTGGCTATACAAAGAATTTTCAGCAAGAGGTAGATTTGAATGGTTTAATATTCTCCCAGACATCACCAAAAAATATAACGATAGAGTACATCGCATTATACGAATGAAACCTAGTCAAGTGACACCACATACACAGTTACATGTATATGACCATCCCAAAATTGCACCTTTAAAATATAAACTCCGTGTGGGCGACACAGTTCGAATTAGTAAATATAAAAGTATATTCGACAAGGGATATACACCAAATTGGTCTACAGAACTTTTTAAAGTAATTAGGGTAAATATAACAAATCCAGTTACATACCTTATAGAAGATATAAATGGGAGACCTATCAAGGGGTGCTTCTATGAGTTCGAACTTCAGAAAACTAAACATCCCGATATATATCTAGTAGAGAAAATTTTACGTCGTCGTAAAGATAATGATGGAAATCATAAGATTTACGTTAAATGGCTAGGACTTTCTAACAAACACAATTCATGGATTCCCGAGACTGATATTGTATAAAGGGAGATGATAAAATCATTCATTTTGTAATTGCTTTACGATTTTTTTTGTAAATGATAATTGTTTATAACTAGAAACATATTTTTTTATGAAATATTTAATAAAATAAAAATAATAAACAATGTTTTGAAATAATTTTTTCTTTTATATAAATAACCATCTACTACCTATACTAATAAGAAAATGTACGTTTACTTTAAAAGAGGAACAGTTATAATTTGAAATATCCCACGGGTGTTCCAAGAAATATTTAATAGCTCTATTCTGTTAAAAAATGTGCCGATATCATCCCAAAGAATTTTCTAGAATTTTATAATGAACATTCTGGGTGTTCTAACTCGAGACATGGTCACACACAAATTTACATTATGTTTTAACAAACAGTCTGAACCTAAACAGTTTTTACGGCTCTGTTTGTATTACAAGCATTTCTTAATGGTATATCTTTGTATAAATAATTATAGGCCGCCGAAGTTCTCTGTAATTTATGAGGGTTGTTAAAAAAACATCCCGTCGGCATTTCAAAGAATGGAAGAATTTTATTACCTGCAAGGGTCCCATAAATTTTAATGGCTTTTAAGTTAATGTCTTCCTTTTTGGTATTATATAAAATTTATGACCCAGAGCCTTCCAAGAATTTAATGGTTAGTTATTTTTAAAGGCATCCTGTCGGTACTTTTAAACACTTTATCTTTGGGTTTATGATTACAGCCTGTCATGGTTTTATGCAATTTATAGGGTAGTTTTATATTTACTATACCTCATCGGCAACAAACAAAGAAAATATAATGTATCTTTGCTTTTATGGCATGAGAACCTGCATAGTCTTAAAATATGTTAATTGCCTTTATTTTAATGGCATCCTGTGCCGCAACCTTAAACATTTCTTAAGGGTCTTAGAGATTTATTACTACGCTGTGTAAAATGTTCTAGAAATGTACAGCACCTTCTCGGCGTTTGTCGTTCGGTGGAGGGGCCGAGTGTATAAAACTGAAGGAAGTCGCTACCACTGGCATATTCTTCTCGCAACTGCGTGGTGAGCTATCTCGTCTTTAACGCTGTTAATTTTTTTTTCTGTTTCAGAATGGCAGAACATTTCAATGTTGCAAATGCTGCTGTTGCTACACCATCGATCTCCTGCAATGAATCAAGGCGCCAGGGTGTCAATATAATATCAAATATAATTATTCGTCAAGCAAATAATCAACCCAGTAGTGCGCTCAACAACATCCTGGCGGATTGTTTGCAGAACGGATCTATGGGGTATCAACAACGGCAAAATACATTGAAGACCGAAAGTAAACGTAGAATTGAGGTTGAAGCTGAGCCGGAAGTTATACTTATTTCAGATGACGAGCAACCTGAGCCACAAGTCCTCCACATTTCGGACAATGAGGAGTTTGACAACTTGGATGTGGACAAGTTATTATCTGAAATAGTTTTAACTGAGAACAATTTACAAACTTCGACTTCTGTTTCCAATAATTTGCAAGCAACCGCTCTGGATATAGAGGAAATTGAAGTCGCTGTTCGTAATTTGATCGAGGCCGAGCAGATGGCGTCAAACAATCGAGAGCACATGTCACCTGCACCAAGATTGTTGCCGTCTCCAAGTTTGACGCCATTACCACCAACTGATACTCCGCGTTTGCCGAGGACACCACGGTCGTCGCAATTTAGCCAGGCTTCCTCAACCCTACCGTCTCCTGGAACTTTACCAGATGTTGACGCCCTGTTAAAATTCCAAGAAGAGACTCGTCCTCTGAAACCTGGAATTCAATGCAGGAAGCGATTATTTACTGAATCGTCGCCGTCATCATCCGATAAAGCACCCAAGAGGAGGTATGGAAAGAGTTTGATTGAGGAAGAAGTCGCATCAGGAAGCGGTTCAAGATGTGAATTATTTCCTCAATCAGTTTTCTCCCAGCCTCACCAAAAGGATGTAGTGAAGAATTTCGTATCCTTTGTTGGTGAAGTCTGGGAGAAAATTCATGATTATAAGAGGAGAGCTGAGGATTCATGTCGTAATCGTCAGCGAGCAGCAGGTTCAATGATAATCGCAGAGGCGGAATTGGCCGACCTTACTGGGCAATGGCAAGATTTAGAAAATAAAAAAAATGATTTACAGCGTCAATTAGACTGTGTAATAAAACAGCTAAACGACGTTCAGCAAAAAATTAATAAAAAAGAAGAAGCCATTGAAAATCTCAGGAAAAATGAACAAATAGCTGCTCAGACTGACGATTACAACAATGAAAAATTGGCCGAGTATCAAGCCCAAATGGACAATTTGCGGCGACTATTTGACAATTTCAAATAGTAATCACCAGCATTATCAAACAGCCCTTATCAGGGCTATTTTGTGGGAAATAGGCCTCCTGGGGAACCCGCCCACATAACAAAAGGGGTAACGAGCCGCAGTGTGCGACCCCAAACGTAGGAGATTTCATATAAAAATACTTATTCTTGAAGAGTAGAAATAGAAATAACATGATATTTCTATTTCTACTCTTCAAGAATAAGTGTTCAAGTGAATCTCGTACCAGGGTGGTTTGGAAGCGGCACACAGCTTTTAAATAATAAAACGTATTTTTTGTATGGTCTATTATAACTGATTATAAAATCAAAATTATTTATTTGATTTCTTTATTAGTCTTTTAAGTATACATATCGAGTTTTCCTAATGTTTTAATACAATCATCTACTAAATATAATTTTTTTACCACATATTAATTGAATGACAATTTATTTATACACATGGTATTCACAATTAAATATATATCATATTAACTTATCTACGCTGCTCAATTTCTGCAAAGTAAAAACATCACAATTAATATTTAAAGTATCATATATCACTTATATCTTACGCTCTAAGAAATCAGGACTTGGGGAGTAATCATACCTCGGGCTCCCAACAGGTTCCATAATTATCGGAAACATATCAATCTCTTCTGTAAGAAGAAAACAATATTTATTATTATACATGCATGTTACATGCACAATGTCGTACCTTCCGATTCTGGCGGGTTTGAGTTAAAAGGTGAGGGGGGAAATTCCAGATGCTCTGGAGTAGGAGATGTTGTGGAATCCGGTACTTCCTCCATATCATCATCACTCCAGGACACATCACTGTTGTAAGCAATAGTTTCCAAACTCCACGCCGACGGACTTCTCCGCAGAGGTGAGGAATATGGTGAAGTCGTGGAGTCAGCTTCAGCGATAGTAATTTCGTTCATTTTTTTATTATTGTAAACTGATACACGAGCGCTGGACAGAAGTATACTGGTGTCTTCAACGTCTCGTTTTATACTTTATTTTAATATCCCCTCCTACCTTCATTCCCACCCCCCTAAAACTCATCTGTTGTTGATAGCAAAAGTGGTGGTAAGTACGTTCTTACTCAGTTTAAATATTTAAATAGAGTCTGGAGAGTGTGCATTATTTCTTCAACAGTTGTTAGAAGAAGTTTCACCATGTCTTTTCCGCGAGAATGGGATATTAAGCCTAAAATTATTGGATATCCGATAAGGATGGGCAATAAGCGTCTCTGCCATAATTGTTTGGTTAACAGTCCTATAGAAGACTTTAACATTTTTACAGGGTTGTGCCCTACATGTGAGGAAGTGAATCCACCATATTCAGCCGTCATACCGAATAGAGAGTTAAACAGTGGTGGAGTCCGCTGCAAGAAATGCTCATCGAGACTTAGAATGACTAATTTTGGCATTCTGAGGGATGTATGTTTAAAGTGTGCAGCAACCAGACCATTCATTCAATGCTGCTGTGTCTGTGAAATGTACAGGCAGTCTTGTTGGAATAATCTTTGTCAGGTATGTCGCAAAGGCACCTATTTTTGTGAGAAGGAAGGTTTCTTCTTCCACCAACAATCACATGATACCAATTGTGTGTGTCTCACATATGACAGACGCATAATGATCGCGCAGAATTGCAGAATAAATTAACAGCCCTTTTTAGGGCTATGTGGGAACATAGGCCTCCTGGGGAACCCGCCCACATTAGAAATAAAAAAGGGGTAACGAACCGCAGTGTGCGACCCCATACTAGGGTGGTTTGGAAGCGGCACACATATATTTTACAAAAAATTACTTAACTGTGGTAATACTATAAAAAATAAAATAAATTCGTTTATCACTATTTTTTATTTACAAAATTTACTACAATAGAACTAAAAATACTAAAGTGTATGCACTGATTCTACATGACGCATATCTGACTTATAGTGTATTAGATGGTTCCGTTCACAATGGTTTTCCAGTCACCAGATGAAGCATATTACTTAATACACAAATAATCATTAATTATATATTGCATTTTTATTCTCTGAAATTTTTTCTTTATGATTTATATATTAATATTTAGTTAAATGTTATAATAAATAATGTTAACTGTAATTAGCCTATTGGCCCTTAAATATAAAAAATACACATATATAATCGATATTATGTTACTTTTTTATCCTATTCCCTCATACTTTGCTCATAAAACATATAAATAAAACCACTTTTTATGTATTGAACATATATTTTATAGTCGTCATATAATATACATATAAATAATAATAAATATCTGTTATTGTTCCTTTGGAAAAATTTTAAATGGTACACTCTTCTTTCTCTTCATCACTAGACTCGTTTAAATCGCCAACGTCATTCAATTTAAACTTATTTAAGATATGTTCAGGCAGGTGATCTCCTATAGTGATTAGAAAACTTTTTAAATCTACATTTACCATTTCAGTGCAAAATTCCTCCAAATTTAAAATTTCGTAGATATATTTTTGACATAAGTTTGCACCTAAGCTATATCTCTCAGCCATTTTCTTATAATTTTTCACACTTTCTTCATCGAAACAATAATGCCCATATACAGTTTCATGCTCCGCTTCGAAACTTAAGGCATTTAATTCACACGATAATCTCTCTATTGCTAGATTTAAATTTTCAGCCTTTGGCCACTGTTCTGCAGCATATTGCATCCACATATTGATTGATATCTTCTTAACAAGTATTTGATCTAAAAAATAAAAATAAATGAAAGTTATATATTGAAATGTAAATAGTAAATATAAATTACCTGTTAATAAGACCGTCTTTGTACAGAAATATTATTGTAAGTGTGATGAGAAGAAATAGTGACAGTGTGACCGATCTTAGTATATAATATTTAAATTGTTGCCACAAATCCTTTTACTGTTTATTATTAATCAATAATCAATGACATGAAATTTTATTAAGGATCTTGATTTTAAACCAGTTACTTTAGGAATATTTTGACCTAAATAAGTCAATGTATATTTGCTAGGTAATGAATTCATTTCATTAATAACATCTTCCGTTAAAATCTCTTGCACCCTTTTTGGTAAAAATGATTTAAAAGTATTATTTGCATTGTTGTCGAAAAGTACTGCCAAAATAGCTTTCCCAAACCGTGTATTAACTTTAAGTAACTTTTTTATAATATATACTTTATTTATAGGCAATGACGAAATTGATTTTTGTTCATAAATATCCATATTATCTGCGTTAATCATATCGTTAATATATGTTAAATTAATATTTGACAGTGCCATATTTAAAAGTAAATAAATTTCTACGCTCTGATAAAAGGAATTGTAAAAAACAATTTAAAATATTACTTACTTCAAATAATTCAGGTCGTAGTGGCACTATATTCACTGATAATAATGAAAAGAGGAGTTTCACTCTTCGTTTGTCGTAGAAGACTATGTTATTTTACAAGCTGACATCCTTTTTTTTATATGAAATATAAGACCTTGAAATGACTTGATTATTAACATCTGTTGACCATCTGGTCGTTGTGTGTGGTATTTTCAAGGCCAAGTGGAGGGGGGGGAGACCGGAAGCTTGTGAAATATCAAGGCCAATATCTGTTGACCACCTGTCCGCTACGTGTGTGGTCCTTTCAAGGGCAAGTGGTGGGGGGAGACCGGGCTCTATGGAATGTCAAGGTCAAGGCCAAGTGGTGGGGGTGCGGGCATGGTCAATGTCAAGGCCAAGTGGTGGGGCGGGGTCATGAGAGGTCAAGGTCAAGGGGCAAGTGGGTGGGGTGCGGGGGTCATGGAATGTCAAGGTCAAGGCCAAGTGGTGGGGCGGGGTCATGAGAGGTCAAGGTCAAGTGGTGGGGGAGACCGGGCGGGGTGCGGGGGCTATGGAATGTCAAGGTCAAGGCCAAGTGGTGGGGCAGGGTCATGAGAGGTCAAGGTCAAGGTCAAGTGTGGGGGAGGCCGAGGACCGGTATTCGCACACTACTAACACATATTTCCGGATTTACTCAAAGTAGCTAAAAGTTGTACCGATATATAAAAAAGGAGACATGGATGAAGTCAGTAACTATAGACCAATCTCTATATTACCAATTTTATCTAAAATATTTGAAATTATAATAAAAAAACCGAATAATTAAGTACTTTGAAATAAACAATTTATTTGCGTCAGAACAGTTTGGATATAGGAAAGACAGATCAACAACAAAAGCAATTATTAGTGTTATTGAAAGTGTCCTAGACGCCATGGACAACAACTTAATAACAAATGTAACTTTAATTGATTTAAGCAAGGCATTTGACTGTGTCAATCATGATTTTCTAATAAGAAAATTGGAATTTTATGGAATACGGGGGTTTAGGACTTGAATTATTAAAATCCTACTTGTCAAACAGGACTCAATATGTGGAACTACCTACTGGTGAATGTTCTTCAAAACAATCAATTACCACTGGTGTTCCACAAGGTTCAGTTCTGGGACCTATATTTTTTTTAATCTACATAAATGATCTACCGGTAAATATTAGGTCAGATAAAACAGTATTGTTTGCTGATGACACAACTTTTATAAACTCAGGTACAAGGAACGAAGTTTTAAAAAAGAAAACTGAGAATAGTCTAGAAGATGCTGCCGGATGGTTCGAAGTAAATAGACTAAAAATGAATGATGATAAAACGCAAGATATATTATTTCCAAATACAGATAATGACACTGTTAAAATCCTAGGTATACACATAGATTCAAAACTCAACTGGCAAGTGCATACAGACCAATTAGCAAAAAAAACTAAACAGAGTAGTATATCAAATTAGAAAACTAGTTAATCTAACAACACCAGACGCGGCATTAACTTTTTATTATAGTAATTTTTACAGCCTCATTACTTATGGCCTCATTTTCTGGGGTGATTCATCTGACTTCGAAAGAATATTTAAAATACAGAAGAGAGCTGTAAGAGTTTTGGCTTCAGCACGGTTAAATGACCATTGCAGGCCAATTTTTAAAAAATTAAATATTATGACTCTTCCAGGTATTTTCATTCATCAGTGCATAATGTATGCAAAAGAAAATAAGATGCTACCCAGAAATTCTAATTTTCATATGTACAACACCAGAAACAAAAATGATTTTAATATCCCATATCATAGGCTGAAAAGAACTCAGCAGCCAGTAAATTATCTATCTATTGTCTTGTATAACAAACTTCCATATTATCTAAAGGACATGACAACAAACCAACTAAATATAGCTCTAAAAAAGATTCTAATTGATAATATATTTTACAGTGTACAGGAATTTTTCGAGTATAATTTTTTATGAAAATTAAAAATTCGTACATTGAACTATCTTTCAACTATTTTTTCGCAAGTTCATTTAAACAATTAATTGTTGATATGGATGCATGTGTGTATATATGTGTGTCTACTGTCTACAGTTTTAATGCTCTTTCAACTGTTATTTATCTAGTCATATATATATTAGTTTGTACTATTTTATTATTATCGTTGTATCTGTTATATTTATTTATGTGTTTTTTATATATTTTTTACATTTTTTATATTCTTTTACAATTTTTTATGTATTTTTTCATTTTTTCTTTATTACCGTATACTTGACTTGTGTAAATACTACATTGTATAAAGCACCAATAAATATCTATCTATCTATCTATCTATCTATCTAAAAAAATGACATTTTTCTGGCAAAAATGTTTGTAGCCGGTAACCTTCGATCATAAACATTATGATCGAAGCCGGTAACAGTGTTTATAAACTGCCGGTAGCCATACTGAATTTATAAATAAGGTTGGTTTGTTCTGTTTGGTGTTTAATTTGAAAGTGCGAATATTTATAACGAAATGACTTCAGAAACATTTGATGATGGAATGCTAATAGAATTAGTGTTTCAATTTGATAATATTTGGAACAAGAAAAACCCTAATTTTAAAAATAAACTAATACAGGAAAACTCGTGGAGGACCATAGCAGAGACGATGGGGAGTACAGGTACATATATTATTTATGAATAGAGCTGTCCGAGGTCACCTGGCCGACAGAGCCGTCATATGACTCATATGTTTACATCTTATCATAATACTTGAATAAGTACAGTAAATGGAAATAAATTTTAACAATAATGTTACATTTTATAAAAATTTGTATAAAACTCACCCTTTTAAGCAGATTTATGAAGTAGTTTGGTTGTCGTCATCACAAAGTGGGGAAGATCTATAGTATAATAGCATCAGGTATGTTTCTACAGCTGTTCGCTTTGATGAAAAAATATGTTTTGCATTTTGAAAATGACCATTCGACATCTACGGATGTAATACAGGCATAAGTAAAACAATCTGTGAACTCACTTAACGAAGTTGTAGATGCACCATCACAAATGTCTTAATTTGCTAAAATCAGGATCTTTCTGTAATACACTCGAATTTTTTCACTAACGCGATTATTTTTTGCGTCATTTATAGCCTGTAGCTGTGTATTTACGTCGTCCACTATTTGCATCGATTCCACTAACGACAACGAACTATTTTGCAATTTTTATATTACGTCGTGTAGTCCTCTATAATTGTTATTAATAGTTTTTAAATCTGTTTCAAGGGAAACGTCTTGAAAGCTTGTCTGGTTTTCCCTAATAGCTGCAGCCTCGTTAGGGTTGAACTGTAGTATCACAGCTTTTATTTGTTGAAAATATTCAGCATAATAAAAAGCCGCTTTCAACCACGTTCTCCAACGTGTAAGAATTGGCTCTGGTGGTTCAGGGATACCAGGACCCTGGTGGAAATATTTCTCTAAAAAAACTCTGAAAAAGTCTGTATACCACAGAATAAGACTTTCCGAAAGTCTTATTTTCTCTGAAAAACTCTAAAAAAGTTTTAATAAGTCTGAGCAACTCTGAACATCTCTGAAAAAGTCAAATATTCTCTGAGATTTCGGACTTTTTGACAGAGTTTATAAGAGTTAATAAGACTTATTCAGAGTTTTTTAAAAAGAGTTTATCAGAGTTTTTAAGAGTTAAAAAGACTTATTAAGTAATAATTAATCAATGGTTGAAAATATTGGAGTGAAAAAATGCGATTCGTACAATATGGAAACTAACTTTTTTATATGTGTATCCCATAAAATTTAGATTGTGAACATAACATCAAAATTACCAAAAATGGCTTAGTTGTCAAAATTTATTTTCTTTTTTTATCAATTTTTCTATTGTATGTTTAATACCCAAAAATGTTTGATAATTGTTATATTTTCATTCATCAACTTGCCGTTGAATTAATTACTAAAAATTATAGTCATAAAAAACTTTTGTAAAAACTTATATGCGACATAGTTTAGAACAAGAAAACCGTCAATTTACACTAAATATTTCGGCTTCAAAAATATATTACTTTAAAAATATTGAAAAATGTATACTTGTATACCTTACTGTTTCCAGGTTTTGCATCGTTTTCTATTGGACGTATTGCATCTGGCATTACTTCTTTGGGATTATTATTATTTACTCTTCCTTCATCTTTTTTTTGTATGATAACGTTTGGTTCAACATGTTCGTTTTCCGGTTCAGAAAACATATCGCAGTCACTATCGGTTTCTTCAATTAATACATTACTTCTAATAGGTACATTTCTCGTTGAATCAACGACCTCATCAATTGTTCCGTCATCAGCATCGGGTAAATTCAGTAGGTCATCGATGTCATCATCATGATTGGTTAAATCTTTAATTGTGTGATTTCCATTCATATCATCATACAAATGTGGTTGTTCTTTAAATCTTTCCTTTGCAGGGACTTCGTCTGAGCTGCTACATCTAGCAGCTCAGACGAATCTAGAGTCATCACTCAGAACTTCCAAAAACCTTTAAGAAATTAAATGATAGATGATAAGTAAAAAAAACAAATACCTAACGATATAAAACCGATTAATTTCTTGAATCATAGAATACCTACTTTTGGGCGAGTAGGCGGGTTTCTGTTGGCTTCATAAGTTTTTATTATTTGCTCTGCTTTCAGTCTTTTTGATTTTATTTCATTCTGTTTCTTATTCTGGAAATTAAAAAAAATTAAATTTTCTCTTATAAGTAATGATAAACAAAGTTTTTGTTATTTATATATCGTATAAATACTTTTCTGACAGCCTTTGGCCTTGGTTACTCTCGATTCGTTTTCTTCTCCATCATTGGAGGATGATTCCAAGGACGAAGGATTTAATCACGGGATCTCGAACGCGAAGACCGATTTAACAAATACTCTTTTGAATCTGAAATCATAATATTATTAGTATAAAAATTATTGTTTGAAATAGCAGTAAATTCGTTAAACTATAACATAATGAAGTAAAAAAATGAGTTGTCAGATGAATGCAGTACAATTTAATTGTTGATAGTTAATTTTTATAATGTGTTTTTTTTAATAGTTTGCTACAATTTTTAAATCAACAACGGATAGATATCAGAATGGAATTATATTTTCACCGAAAGTTGATATATTTTTTCATTTTCCACAACACTGGAATTCTGAACTATAATAGCAAAATATCTAAAAAATATTTTCATTTTTAAATTTTTTTAAAATTAATTACCTACTTTAGACTTTTATTATCATAAAAATATTATAGTGCTTGGTTATAATAACGAATTTGATGCAAGATGTTATAAACTAATAACTGTCACTCCAGAGGACATACATTTATTTAATACAATACAAAAATGAATAAAGTATTGAAGATTATTCATAAAAAACAAATGCACTCACAGGTTTTTAAATTTTCTAAATGTGCATTTCTTTACTTTGTTAATTAATATTTTTTTCTACTTTTTTATTATTCTAAAAATTAATTAATGTCTGCTAGGTTCACAGTCATTATAAACTATCCCTGATTAAAAAACAAAAGACACAAAAAAATGATCTTAATGCAAGTATTATATATCTATTCCGTATTCTGATTCAGTGTAATCTTTTCAATCTTCTCAACTTTTTTTCAGACACTTTAAATCCTTTTGTTTAGTCAGGTATTAGAAAAAATATATATATTTTAAATCCAAGCGGCACATAAAATTTTTTGTCGTGTTGTGATGTTTAAAATTTGAAAAAGGTAATGAAATGTAGATAATTAAAAATAATCACTTTCAGAAAATAAAAAAAAACAGTATCTACATTCAGTTGAATAGCAATTTTTGTAATTTGAAATTTATTTATTTATAGATCGGAAAATTATTTTATGCCAACTGTATTGACGATAGAAAATTTCATTGTTACTTGTAAAATGGTGTAAAGTTTTAGTTTATTTCTTGCTTACCTGATTGAGCTAATATAATACATTTAAATTTTGAGATGCCGTCATCGACGCGAAAAACTTTATTTTTAGTGTAAACACCATATTCACTGAAATTTTGTATGTAACATGTTTCTATTACCGATCTTGCACCGGCTTCGATGGGTGCTTTAACCAACGCGAATTTTTTTCATTTTAATTTAACAATACGACTTATTGAACTAAGCAAAAATACCTCACACAATTGATAACACGGCGCTATGCTGCTACGACACGTGTTTCACTGGACGACTAAACTACAATGAATGAAGAGGCACGAACAAGTGAATCCGACTTTCGTCTTTAGCACTGGCATACGTATATGCGTGCATATACGTATATGCGCATATACGTATGCCAGTGCTAAAGAATAGTGAATATGGTGTTTACACTAAAAATAAAGTTTTTCGCGTCGATGACGGCATCTCAAGATTTAAATGTATTATTATTAGCTCAATCAGGTAAGCAAGAAATAAACTAAAACTTTACACCATTTTACAAGTAACAATGAAATTTTCTATCGTCAATACAGTTGGCATAAAATAATTTTCCGATCTATAAATAAATAAATTTCAAATTACAAAAATTGCTATTCAACTGAATGTAGATACTGTTTTTTTTATTTTCTGAAAGTGATTATTTTTAATTATCTACATTTCATTACCTTTTTCAAATTTTAAACATCACAACACATGACAAAAAAATTTTATGTGCCGCTTGGATTTAAAATATATATATTTTTTTCTAATACCTGACTAAACAAAAGGATTTAAAGTGTCTGAAAAAAATTTGAGAAGATTGAAAAGATTACACTGAATCAGAATACTGAATAGATATATAATATTTGCATTAAGATCATTTTTTTGTGTCTTTTTGTTTTTTAATCAGGGATAGTTTATAATGACTGTGAACCTAGCAGACATTAATTAATTTTTAGAATAATAAAAAAAGTAGAAAAGAAAATATTAATTAACAAATAAAGAAATGCACATTTAGAAAATTTAAAAACCATTTGTTTTTTATGAATAATCTTCAATAATTTATTCATTTATGTATTGTATTAAATAAATGTATGTCCTTTGGATTGACAGTTATTGGTTTATAACATCTTGCATCAAATTCGTTATTATAACCAAGCACTATAATATTTTTATGATAATAAAAGTCTAAAGTAGGTAATTAATTTTAAAAAAATTTAAAAATGAAAATATTTTTTAGATATTTTGCTATTATAGTTCAGAATTCCAGTGTTAAGTTGAAAATGAAAAAATATATCAACTTTCGGTGAAAATATAATTCCATTCTGATATCTATCCGTTGTTGATTTAAAAATTGTAGCAAACTATTAAAAAAAAACACATTATAAAAATTAACTATCGTCAATTAAATTGTACTGCATTCATCTGACAACTCATTTTTTACTTCATTATGTTACAGTTTAACGAATTTACTGGTATTTCAAACAATAATTTTTATACTAATAATATTATGATTTCAGATTCAAAAGAGTATTTGTTAAATCGAAGTCTTCGCGTTCGAGATCCCGTGATTATAAATCCTTCGTCCTTGGAATCATCCTCCAATGATGGAGAAGAAAACGAATCGAGAGTAACCAAGGCCAAAGGCTGTCAGAAAAGTATTTATACGATATATAAATAACAAAAACTTTGTTTATCATTACTTATAAGAGAAAATTTATTTTTTTTTAATTTCCAGAATAAGAAACAGAATGAAATAAAATCAAAAAGACTGAAAGCAGAGCAAATAATAAAAACTTATGAAGTCAACAGAAACCCGTCTACTCGCCCAAAAGTAGGTATTCAATGATTCAAGAAATTAATCGGTTTTATATCGTTAGGTATTTGTTTTTTTACTTATCATCTATCATTTAATTTCTTAAAGGTTTTTGGAAGTTCTGAGTCATCTAGCAGCTCAGACGAAGTCCCTGCAAAGGAAAGATTTAAAGAACAACCACATTTGTATGATGATATGAATGGAAATCACACAATTAAAGATTTAACCAATCATGATGATGACATCGATGACCTACTGAATTTACCCGATGCTGATGACGGAACAATTGATGAGGTCGTTGATTCAACGAGAAATGCACCTATTAGAAGTAATGTATTAATTGAAGAAACCGATAGTGACTGTGATATGTTTTCTGAACCGGAAAACGAACAGGTTGAACCAAACGTTATCATACAAAAAAAGATGAAGGAAGAGTAAATAACAATAATCTCAAGGAAGTAATGCCAGATGCAATACGTCCAATAGAAAACGATGCAAAACCTGAAACAGTAAGGTATACAAGTATACATTTTTCAATATTTTTTAAAGTAATATATTTTTAAAGCCGAAATATTTAGTGTAAATTGACCGTTTTCTTGTTCTAAACTATGTCGCATATAAGTTTTTACAAAAGTTTTTTATAACTATAATTTTTAGTAATTAATTCAACAGCAAGTTGATGAATGAAAATATAACAATTATCAAACATTTTTGGGTATTAAACATACAATAGAAAAATTGATAAAAAAAGAAAGCAAATTTTGACAACTAAGCCATTTTTGGTAATTTTGATGTTATGTTCACAATCTAAATTTTATGGGATACACAGATAAAAAAAGTTAGTTTCCATATTGTACGAATCGCATTTTTTCACTCCAATATTTTCAACCATTGATTAATTATTACTTAATAAGTCTTTTAAACTCTTAAAAACTCTGATAAACTCCTTTTTAAAAAACCTGAATAAGTCTTATTAACTCTTATAAACTCTGTCAAAAAGTCCGAAATCTCAGAGAATATTTGACTTTTTCAGAGATGTTCAGAGTTGCTCAGACTTATTAAAACTTTTTTAGAATTTTTTCAGAGAAAATAAGACTTTCGGAAAGTCTTATTCTGTGGTATACAGACTTTTTTCAGAGTTTTTTTTTAGAGAAATATTTCCACCAGGGGACACTGTCTGTGAAATGCTCGAAGCCGTTTAGGAGATTTGAGAAAAACTTTTTTGTATTTGCTATCTACCTCTGGAAAATATTTTCGAATCGTTTCTGCCACAAGATGTAACGCATGCATTTTACACGTAACATGTAAAAACCTACAATTGTCTCTTTGAAAAGAACGGCCTACCATGCGCATTGTCGCAGCACCATCAGTCACAAACATCAATACTTGACTTGTTGAAAGTTCAAATTTTTCGAATGTCTCCAACACCCCGTAATTATTTCGCCAGTACACGCAGTTAGGCCTAACTGCACCGATCTATATATTAAGTGGTACTTGTGTAAGTTACACTTTATAAAATAAGTAACACTTATTTTAACTACGCTGCACCGACGAGTATGAAGTCCTTCTTAGTTAAGTTGGGACTCGTTGGGGATTTTTGGTTATATTACTAAATTTAAGTTGTCGCTCATCAAATAAAAGTGTATGTACACAAATATAACCTCTATTTTTGATTAGCTTATTAACAGTCTGGTGTTTGATTAATTTTTGTTTTGTGGTGTGTAATGACGAATCTAGTAGAAAAGTCGCGAAAAGTAAATTTTTCTAATGATGAAAAGGTGTCACTAATGCATTGTGTCGCTAAATACAAAAATGTAATTGAATGTAAAAAAAACCAACGCGTCAACATGGAATGAGAAAAGTTTGGCGTGGGATAGAATTGCCACTGAATTTAACTCACAATCTCCAGCTCATATTTATAGGAGTAAAGAGAGTTTAAAAAAATGTTACGAAAACAAAAAGGCCGAGATTAAAAAACTAGCTGCAAGTAATAGACAGCAATTATGGGCAACTGGAGGAGGAACGTACACTCCCAAGAGTGATCCATGTTTAGATATTGTTCTAGATATCACAAATCGAAAAACAATTGAAGGTTTGGAAGATGAATTTGGGGGTGATGCACCACAACTGGCGACGTGGCTGAAGAGCACGTGGAATCTGAAGATTTTCATCTTGATAATGATGCCTTGGATAAGGTATTTATTGTATGTTATATCAATATAAGTAAATTTAACTTATCATAATCGAGTTTTAGCTTGAAGATACACCAGAGGATCATAATTATTGTAATGAAACAGTTGATGACAACTTTAACAATATGGAGAAGGTTATTTGAATTTTTTTTTGTATCATGTTACATTCATAATTTTTTAATACTTTGTAGGCAAGCTGGAAAACTTATAAAGCAAAGGATTTAAAAAGTGCACTGACTGAAAATTTGAGGATTGCAAGTTATCGCAGACGACCGAAGGTGGTGCAACCAGTGCATACCAATATTCAATATGCAGAGGTTGCTGCTTTAAAAGGGGATTATTTGAAGAAAGAACTTGAAATGGTTGTTAATAAAGAAGAGAGAGAAGTGGAGGAGTTTAAGTTAAAGAAACGGGCCTTAGAATTAGACATACAGATAAAAGAATTGCAACTAAAAAGACTTAAAAAATAGATTTGATTAAATTCTTACCTGTTATTTTATTAATATATTTAACGATACTCTGTTAGTTTCTAACGTGTCAAGTTTACTGTTTTATTTATGTATTGTTTTATAATAAAACAATTGTTATTTTTTATTAGTTTAAAAAAAGAATTTTATTGTTAAATGTAGGGGTAGGTAGTCTATTATTTAATATTTTATGTTCGTCACAGAATGCATTGTTTAATTGAAGAGTGTATGTGTTAAAGGGGCTGAGTGTCAAAATTCCACCAAGTACTAAATACCAGCGTGTACACAAAAACTGAAAACATTATAGTAGGTGTCCTAGATACATATACCATATGTAGATTTAGTACGGTTTTTCATTTACTCGAAATCATGTTTTTGGCACTTAGCCCCTTTGGTATATACATTCTTCAATTAATTATTATGTAATACTTATATATTTTATACTTGTTAATAAAATTAATATAAAGTCTTTATATTGTTTATATATATTCAAATAATCAGGTACATATTATGTTATGTATGTATACTTAAAATTATAACTGTGAAAAATATGTTTCAATTATCTGTCTCCTATATATATTTCCATTATGATATGGGTGTTGGGCTTCCGGTGTAGGTGGAACCTGACCATCCAGAATTAGTTGTTCCAACTCTTCTGCGATGAAATTATCATTATCTATGGCTGGTTCTTCTTCATGATTGATCTTAGCAACATTATGTAAAACTGCTGTTGCAACTATGATGGGTGCAATATTTTCTATTTTTAATCGACAACCATATGCTAAGCCTTTATCAATGCTCTGTCATCGTCTGTAGTGGGCAGTTTAATGAATCTCTGATACAATGAAGCTATTGCTCTGGACACTTTGTGGATTATTCTGCCAGCCGTTGAGGGATCCATTCCCATATAATCGGCAATTGCATCTATATGAGCCCCAGTAGCAAAGTATCTCAAACAGGTAAGCAGCTGATTGATTGGAGACACACAGTTGTTTCTAAAACAATATACAATATATCTTACTTGCATGTACACAGGTATTTACCAAAAAAATCGGTACTCACATATCTGAGGGAAACTCAAGTCGATCTTCTAGAAATGGTAATAAGAACATTACAGTCTCTTTTCTCAAGCGAAACTTTTTAAAAAATTTGTAGTCAGGCAAGCTATTACAATGATCTTGTCTAACAAGAATATTTCTTGGAATTCCAAACTCAATTAATTCCACCTCATCAATGTCGTCGAACAATTCAACATCGAATATTAAATCCATATTTTTTTGTTTTTTAATCCTTTCCGTAGACGATTTTTCATGTTATCTTTCATGCAACTTAACCTCAAAAACACATTAAGTGACCCCTAAGAGACACCTAAATTACCACTTGATATAAGTTACACTTAAAGTCTTAATTTGTTACCGTGCAGTAGAACTTAACTTATAAGTTACACTTCAATGCTTAAGTATGAGCGGTGCATTTAGCCCTTAGTAAGTTCACCTGGGGATTGTATTTATTCCAAAACTTCCGAAATGGTTGTTTACCCAGTATGTGTAGCGGAATATTACAGGCTATTAACATTAACAATAAATCAAACATAAACTGAGTTGTCAAAGGCATGCCATTTTTTTATTTTGATGTTGCACGGTGTTGATGACGACAATCTGTTTTGTGCCAGCACATTAAGTCTTGATTACAAACTTTACAAATTATTTTACATCCGTCATAGAATAAATCCGGAAATTCACCGATAAATTTATTCACTGTGTCCGCGTACGGTCGTTTTTTACCCTTTGGCGCGTTTGACATGTATAATTTATAGGTACAACCTCACGCATTAACCTTTCAAATAAGACTGCAGCGTAAATCACTTCTAAATCGGCACGTGTGACGCCATCGCAAGACCGTGGCTGTACTCCAGCCACCTCGGACAGCTCTATTTATGAAATAAGATAAATATGAAAATAATAAAAAAAAATTGTAGTCGACATGTGCCAACACCGATGGACAAATATTAAACATAGATTTGCAAAAGAGCGCCGTCAATTACAATACCCTCCGTCTGGCAGTGCACCCTCCAAATCTAAATGGCCATATTTTAAGTTATGTTCATTTTTAAACGACGATATAGGCCAAAGAAGGTAAATATAGTGAATATGTTGCAGGTTGCAGGGTTTGATGGACAATTAAAGCACAACTGTTAAAGTAACTTTTATTTAACAGATAGAACGCAATTTGCACTTGCAAATTGAAATACAATACAGAGAGCAACAACTACTACACTTGTCATGAATAATTTTATTACAGACATTACGATCCCTGAAAACTAATGTTACCAACTTCTAAACAATATATAATCTAGTTCAAGAGTAGAGTAAGAGTACACTTGTGATATTGATATTTCAACATTCTCCCTCAATATCCAAAGTGTGTATAATCAACCAAAAAAAAAAAATAAAATAAGAACATCATTTTAAATTAAGTTTGTTGCAAATAAATCTATGTTTTGTACAACCCAAAGATTTTGTTAACATATCTGCTACTAATTCAATAGTTGGCATATACAACAAAATAATATCATGATCTTTGATTCTTTCACGAATAAAATGATATTTCACATGTATGTGTTTCGTTCTTTTATGAAATATTTGATTATGAGCCAACTTTATTGCGCTTTGGTTGTCATTGTAAATGACGATCGGTTCCCTAACTTTGAGAAAGCTACAATCTTTATTAATAGCAAAAAGTTCACTAATTAAAGATTTCAAATAAAGCGACTCTTTAGTTGCTTCACTTATACCAATATATTCTGCTTCTGACGAAGATAAAGCAACGGTTTTTTGTTTTTGACATTCCCATGATATGGGCGCACTAGCTAATGAAAAGATATAACCATAAAATGACTTACGGTCTAAAATATCATTGGCCCAGTCAGAATCGACAAAACCTTTCACAGGTGTATTTAATTTATTAAACACTATCCCAACATCTTTAGTGCCTTTTAAATATTTCAATACTCTTTTTGCAGCGAGCCAATGTTATTTTGTATGACTGATATTAAATTGGCTCAAAAAAAGAAACAGAAAAAAACAATATCAGGTCGTGTACAAACAGCTAAGTACATTATAGATCCAATTAATTGTTGATATGGGACATCGTATGGTTCTCCCTCAAGTAAAAATTTTTGGTTTTGTTCCAAAGGGGTATTAACAGTTTTACAATCTGACATTTGAAACCTGTCAAGAATTTTTTTGAATATATTGTCCTTGACTGATTTTTAATTCATTCTTAGAACGGTTTCGTTCTATTTTCATGCCTAAGCAATATGAAATTGGCCCTAAGTCTTTCATGCAAAAATTATTGTGCAATTCTAATTTTAAAAGCTTAGCTTCCTCAAAATCATTATAAAAAAAGAAAGAAATCGTCAACATAAAGAGCTACAATTACAATTGAGGTTTCTGAATTTTTAAAGAAAATGCAGGGTTCGATTTCTGATTGCCTGTAACCTATTTTAAGAAGCACCTTATGAGCTTTTTCATACCACAATCTGGAAGACTGCTTTAGGCCATAAATTGCCTTTTTAAGTAAACATACTTTATTTTCAGATCCAGGTTCTTCGAAACCCTCGGGTTGAGACATATATATTTTTTCATCAATGTCGCCATTAAGGAATGCGGTTTCCACATCTAAATGATCTGCTTCTAAATTTAGTTCTGCAGTCATAGCAAACAATAATCTTAGATTACTAAACCGTATAACAGGTGAAAAAGTTTCGGTATAATCGAGACCATATTTTTGATTAAAACCCTTTGCAACTAACCTAGCTTTATAAGTTACTATGTCACAATTTTGATTTCTTTTAATTTTGAAAACCCACTTATTTTTAACAATATTTCTATCAGGAGGCTTATCAACTAACTCCCAAGCATTATTATTTTTGAATGCATCTAGCTCTCTTTTTATGGCTGACTTCCATTCATTTTTTCTTACACAAGATAATGCTTCTGAAATATTAACAGGTTCTAAATTACTAGATATACTTAACATAGCAAAATGAGAATCATCCATAACATAATCATCATATATTTTTGGCTTACGTATGTTGCGTTTTGGGTACCTATTCGAAACAACATCGCTTGCTTGCATTTCGACCAAGTCACTGGAAGGCTGGAACAGCGGATCGCTTTCATCCAAGTCACTGGAAGGCTCGAACAGCTGATCGCTTTCATCCAAGTCACTGAAAGGCTGCTGTGGTGACATCTCAGGGTTTGAAACGTCCGAGGCAGTGTATGGAGGTGTTTCTTCCGGATTCAAAATTGTATTGTTTGGTATCTCAATATCGTTTATGTCCTTCTCATCCTTTTCGAGTGGAAATGAGACACTTAGATTAACGGGTTCAGAAATTTTCTGGCAAGGCTCACCAAAATCTTCTTCCAAGAAAACGACATCCCGTGCTATCTGAAGATGATGAGTGGTGGGTTCTATCAACCTATAACCATTAGTAACTTCGGAGTAGCCAACAAAAATGTACTCTTTACTTTTCTCGTCCAACTTCCTCCTTTTGGCATCAGGTATGTGAGCATATGCGCGGCAACCAAAAACTTTCAAGTGCCTTAAATCAACTTTCTTCCCACTCCACCTTTCTTCTGGTGTTGCATCACGAATTTTCTTCGTTGGTGATCTGTTGATTAAGTACACAGCCGTGTTTGCTGCTTCGGCCCACATCCGCTTATGGCATTTAGACTCCACAAGCATAGAACGAACCTTTTCCATTATAGTCCTGTTGTATCTCTCAGCAACTCCGTTTTGCTGGGGGGTATACGGTACTGTGAGTTCATGCTTTATACCACGAGATTTCAGGAAACTATCCAACCGTTGATTACAATATTCACCACCATTGTCTGTTCTCAAGACTTTTATTTTGCTGTCAGTCTGAGTTTCTACATATGCACAGAATTCCTCAAAAATATCTGGAACCTCATCTTTGGACTTCAGGAAATAACAGAATACCTTTCTTGTGTGATCATCAATGAGCGTGAACATAAATCTGGCACCACTCCATGATTCAATTTCCATAGGTCCTACTAAATCAGAGTGTATCGAAGCAAGTTTTTCTTTAGCCACACCTTTCACTTTGTTGTAAGGAAACGGTTTCCTTGCATGTTTACCTTTAATACAGCTAACACAAAGTACCGGAGTTTCTGAGTTGTCATAGGCCATACCAGTAGCTAGTCCATTTTTTAGAAGATTCATGCTGTAATGGTTGAGGTGACCTAAACGTTTGTGCCACAAGACTTGTGAGTTGGTAGCTTGGGCAACGTTAGCTTGCTCGATTAAAGTGTCAAGCTTGAATAACCCATCAATATTTGAGGCTGAAGCAACCAGTTCTCCCTTAACGTAACAATCTTCTTCATCGAGTATTTTGCATCCGTTAGAGTCAAAAGTTACACAATATCCTTTTGAAACAAGAGAATTAACAGACAGTAAGTTCACTGACAAGTTTGGTACATACTTACTAAGTGTTTACATCCGAAATAATTTTTTCGGTACCACTTGGTTTGAGCACAATGCGTGTATTGCCTGTTCCACCGACATATAGTTTAGAGTCATTGGCTATGCTTATTTCTTGACCCGAACTAACATCCGACACATCGGACAACAGTTCTTTACATCCAGACATATGTGACGAAGCACCACTGTCCACGTACCACACATTACTTTTCATATTAATCCCAAGAGCAGTGATTAGAGCTTTGTCGTTTTTATTTTTATTTTTAGCCGATTTTTCATAGCTACACGATGGCTCCTCCTTTTGATTGTCTTTTCGTTGAGTGCACTTATTTTTATAATGTCCTTTTTGTTTACAATTCCAACACCATGGTGATTTGTTTTTATTTGATTTTTTTGATAACAAGAGCAGAATCACCACTTGAATGTCGACCACTTTGCCATCTTTTATCTTGCAACAGCTTGGTTTTCACAAAATCTGACGTTATTTCAATCCCTGAACTCTCTAACGCCATAACCATAGGTTCATACTCATCTGTGAGGCCTTGCAACAGTATAACACCAAGAAATTCATCATCTATTGGCTTTCCAATGGAGGTGAGCTGCTGCGAAAGTGCCATTACTTCATTTACGTACTCCTCCATAGTGTCAAAGTTTACGAGCTTTATGGAGCATAGACTTCTTAATAAACGTAAACGACGATGAAGTCCCTTATCTTCGTAGGCTTTTTCGAGTGCATTCCATGCTTGAGCTGGTGTGGTTGCTTGCATAACATGAGGAAATGTCGATTTGTCAAGAGAAAGTATTATTTTTGAGAGTGCCTTCTCTTCACGACGTATTTTCGTAGCTGCATCCGTTGTATCTGTTTCTGGGTAACCTGAAATACTTTGCCAGAGCCCATCATGTTTCAATAAAGCACTCATTTGAAACTTCCAGTCTCTGTAGTTTTCCAGGCCCTTTAGTTTTTCAACTACTGTTGCGATTCCGGAGCTCGAATCGTTTGCCGCCATTATTTCTTGCACAAGGCACGCCGACGTCAAAGGAAACAAATTGTCCACTGCTTATTTACTGCACCCTGGGCCCATAACCTGTTGCAGGTTGCAGGGTTTGATGGACAATTAAAGCACAACTGTTAAAGTAACTTTTATTTAACAGATAGAACGCAATTTGCACTTGCAAATTGAAATACAATACAGAGAGCCACAACAACTACACTTGTCATGAATAATTTTATTACAGACATTACGATCCCTGAAAACTAATGTTACCAACTTCTAAACAATATATAATCTAGTTCAAGAGTAGAGTAAGAGTACACTTGTGATATTGATATTTCAACAGAAAGAACTGGTGAGGAACATTATTTTTTGGTGAATGTCCGGTTGCATGCGATCAGTTACTGTTGCAGAGTTTTAAAGTAATTATTTATTTAAAAATAGTTTATTAACTTTTACAGACAAATAACAAACACCAATTTTACATCTGACTTATTTTACTTAATTAACAAAATTCAAATTTAACTTTATTATTTATTTTTATCTACTTTCATTTTTTTTTCAAATAAAAATGAACAAACTAACAACAAAACATATGAGTGATAATATTAGTAATTTTAAAATTGCTTACTAGATGTCACTAATTCCAACACTCCTCCTTAAGCAATTTTAAACGAAAATTTTCAAAAAATGTTTTTAGATAAACCTTTAGTTAAAATATCAGCAATTTGTTCTTTAGTATTAATACTAACTAAATTTACTGTCTTGGCAACGTGTTGACTAATAAATTTTCTTCTAATTTCCACATGTTTCTTGCCTCTTGTAACTTTTCCTTCTTCAATATTTTCCAACATGTGTTTAGCTGCTTGATTATCTATATACATATCCGTAGGTTCAATTGAAACATTTATTTTTAATTCCTTCATGATTCTTCTTACCCAACATATTTCTTGAATTCCACCCCCCCGGGCTGATACCAGCTTCCGCTGATGACAATGATGTTATTGATTGTTTTTGTGCCAACCAAACTATTGGTCCTCCACAATCAATTAAAACTCCACTTGTTGAAATCATATCTTCTTCCGTGCCTCCATAATTTGAATCGGTGTATACTTTTAATTCTGATTTTCCATAAAAAAATATACCATAATTTTCTGTTCCTCGAAGATATTTAAAAATCCTTTCAACCATTCTCCAGTGTCTAAATTGTGGATTACTAACTTGTCGACTCAAATAATTTACAGCAAAGCTAATATCTGGTCTTGATATAGTAGATAAATATAATAAACTTCCAATGGCTTCACGATACGGTTTATTTTTCAACGGCTTATCATTTATTTTCTTGTCTGTCAACATTCCAGGTTCAATAGGTGTAGCTACTGAGTAAGATTCTTCAAAACCAAATCTTGATAATATTTTGTGAGTATATTTTTCTTGTGTTACCAGAATGCCGTTTCCTTTTAAATGAATTTCCATTCCAAGATAGAATAGCTTCCCATCTTTAGCGTCCGTTGATTTCATCTTGAATTTTTCATTCAATTTTGCCAGTACTTGTTTTATTACTTCTTTATTTATTCCAATAATTATAATACCATCATCTACAAATATTCCGATAATAACTCCTATCAGAAGATCATAAAAAATACATGGATCATCATCAGTATCTTCAAATCCCATTTCTTTTAAATTTTCACTTAACATAACATTCCACTCTTTTGATGATTGTTTTAGACCATAAAGACTCCTTTTTAAACGACAAACTCTTCCAGAATTATCATCAAATCCTTCAGGCTGCATCATAAATATTTCTTCTGACAATTTTCCATTTAGGAAAGCTGTATTTACATCAAAAATATAAATTTCCCATTTTTTATTTGCTGCATGACATAATAAAATCCGAATACTTGCATGTCTTGCTACTGGAGCAAACGTTTCAGTATAGTCAATCCCTTTTTTCTGATCAAAACCTCTAGCCACAATTCTTGCTTTTAATCGTCCATCAACTTTTTTACGCAATACCCATTTACATGTTAATGGTTTCTTTCCTTCTGGTAAATCTACTAACTCCCATACTTCCATAGATTTTAGAGCATCAATTTCTTCTTGCATCGCCCTCCTCCATCTTGGATCATTTAAAGCATCTTTCACTGGAATATCATCAACTTCTCCAATCATTACATAGTCATTATATTTAATCGGTGGATTTAAATTTCTTCTCTTTCGTAGATTGTATTTGGGCATATTAACTTCTGCTTCTGAATCATTGCTTTCACAACTTTTATAATACTCCTCCTGACCTTCTTCATCTTCTATTTCAGACTCTGAATTTTCTTCATTTTCAATTTTTAAATTTAATTCAGTATTATTAATCATTTTGCAATTGATTTCCATATGACTATCTTCTGAATCAATTTTCTCATCAAAAATAACATTACACGAGACTTCCAACATGCCTTTCATTTTGTAGATAGATTCGGTATCCATGTTCTTCCAAATCATATCCAACAAAAATACCTTTCTTGCACTTTTTATCAAGTTTCTGACGTTGATGATCTGGAATCAACATGTAACATTCACAACCAAAACTTCTCATTGATTTTAAATTCATTCGACGACCAAACCACAAATCAGCAGGTGATTTATCAATAACATTACTCGTTCCAGTTTGATTTATTGTAAATACTGAATAATTTAAAGCTTCAGCCCATAATGATGGATTAAGATCTTTTGCATAAATTTCTGACCTTGCTGCTTCCACCATTGTTCGCATTTCTCGTTCAATTCTTCCATTTTGTTGAGGTGTATAAGTTGCTGATCTTTCATTAAATATTCCTAATTTTTCAAAAATATTCTTACTTCTGATATTTTTGATTTCTGTACCATTGTTGGAAACAAGTTATTAATTATAGTAATGTTTTTAAAATATTGTATATTTACAGATTTTGGTTTAGTAGCGGCAATGTCACAAAATGTACGAATTGACAGATGCATTATTTTTTTTAATCAGTTGTCAGTTAATTAGTTTTGACATATATCATTGTTTTCTGTTATTTTTTGTAAAGTTGTATAATGGTCGAATGTTGCCTAGAGAATAAAGGTGTTTGGTTTCGAAACACAGATTTAATTATTTCAGAAAAATAGAACCGTCTAGGCCGGGTATAGCGGGTAGCTTACCAACGGCGAGACAACATTAGTGGCGACCGTGACAGGACACTAAGGCAATTCGACGGTAGCAGTAAAACAAGAAGTGTTTAGTACCTATCATTTTGTGCAAGTGAAAAACTCTTTAAACTTTCAATTTGTTGTGAAGGTTGTGCAATGGCTAGTGATACCGAATCAATGAAAAAGCATAGAAGGGTGCTTCGAGCTAGTTTCACGAAAGCTGCCAATGAACTTGATTCACTTTTGAAAGCCAAGGAGCCCATATACAGTGACATTGAAATATCCTGGGAATGTTTAAAGCCAAAATTTGATGAACTGCGAAACTGTGATAATGAAGTGTACGAGGGTCTTCTGGAAAGTGCTACGGAAGAACAACTTATTGCAGATATGGAAAGCTGTGATGCCTATGTTAAAAGGTTCACCGAGCTACGTTTGAGATGTGCAAAAGTTCTTGAACCGAAGACTGCAGATGATGTGTCAGTAACAACAGTAAGTTCGGAAGTCGCTAGAGGTGGAGAAGCTCCCACAGGTAGGCGTAAATTTAAGCTCCCACAGATTGAGTTTAAGCATTATGATGGCAGTATTAAGGAATGGTTAGCTTTTTGGTCTCAATTCAAAAAAATTCATGAGGATCCAGGTATAGACGATAGTGATAAAATTGAATACTTAGCTCAAGCTACGGTTCCAGGGAGTAGGGCACGTCAACTTGTAGAGAGTTTTCCTGTGATAGGGGAAAATTATGAAAAAATAGTTGATTGCATGCAAGCAAGATTTGGAAGAGAAGATTTACAAATTGAAGTATACGTGAGGGAATTATTAAAGCTAGTTTTGAGGAATACTATGGCTCATGAAAAGTTAGATATTTCTATACTTTATGATCAAATTGAGACACAGTTAAGGGCTCTGGACACGTTGGGTATAACATCGGATAAATATGCAGCAATGTTGTTTCCTTTAATTGAGTCTTGTTTACCACAAGATCTCCTAAGAACTTGGCAGCGGTCATCGTTTAATTCAGCTACTGGCAGTTCGACTCAGTCTTTAAGCGGAGATTCCACTTTAGATATTAGACTTAAAAATATCATGAGTTTTTTACGGTCTGAGGTAGAAAATGAACAAAGAATTTGCTTAGCAAGTGAGGGTTTTGGTATGTCAGAAAATTTTAGTAATATGAAATTAAAATCTAGTGATGAGCATAGCAACAAAAAATCACTAAAAAGTCTCTCGTCTTCCACAGCAACAGCGGCGAGTTTAGTAAACACCGATGTTGCCAAATGCTTGTTTTGCCTGGGATCACATGGAAGTGATGCATGTTTTAAAGCTCAAAAAATGACTCTTGATGATAGAAAGAATATTCTCAATGAAAAAAAGAGCATGTTTCCGCTGTTTTAAAGTAGGACATCCCGCAAGAAAATGTCGTACTCGTTTAAGATGTATAATATGTAAACAATCGCATGTAGTGCTAATGTGTCCAAATTTATCTGACAATATAAAGCCGTCTGACGATATTAACACACGAAATGTTGAAAGTGCAGTAAAAGATAAAGCCCTTACAAATCAGACAAACACTCATGTTTTTCTTCAAACGTTACAAGTTACATTAAGAGGGACTGATGGTACTCGAGTTGTTAGAGCCTTGGTAGATACTGGGTCACAAAGATCTTATATTTTGAAATCTGTTGTACTGGAGCTTGGTTTGAAGCCTAAACGAGTTGAAAAAATTGTCCATTGTCTTTTTGGAGGTAGCGAGTCCACAAATAATCATTATTGTTATGACGTCACAGTGGTTCATGACAATTACACACATACTTTTGAGGTTTTGGATCAGCCATACATATGTAATGAAGTTTCCCCGATTATTTGTGGTCCCTGGATGCATGAGATAGAGAATCTGAAAATTCATGTATCTGATTTAAATAAACATGGTACTATAGAGCTTTTACTAGGTGCAGACGTTGCTGAGATGTTATACACAGGAAGGCGCCATAAGCTGCTATGTCGACTGGTGGCAATTGAGACATATATTGGTTGGACAGTAATGGGTAAAGTTTCAGGTAGAAAATCAAGAGCAAACGATACGATGAGTGTTTTGTCCTTGTTTGTGAACCCATCGATTACTGATTTATGGCAGCTAGATGTGCTGGGGATACAGGAACCTACCGAAAAGAGGTCTAAAGAGGAAATGGCTTTAGCAGCAAAGGAATTGTTTCTCCAAACCGTCAAAGTAGATGCAGAGGAACGATATGAAGTCAGACTACCATGGCTGGATGGACACCCCCCGTTACCAACGAATTACAGTGTTGCCAAGAGACGACTGGATACGACCATGCGCAAAATAGAAAAAAGATAAACTCTTTGAGCGTTATGATGAAGCATTTAAAGAATGGGAGTCTCTGAATATCATAGAACGAATTGAATTAAATATAAATAACGGTAATTTCATGCCACATCGACCAGAATTGAAAGAAAGTTCCACGACGGCAGTCAGGCCTGTTTTTGACACTTCTGCACATGAAAAACATAGACCGTCTTTAAATCAATGTTTAGAGAAGGGACTGAATTTAATAGAGCTAATACCTACTTTGATACTCAGGTTTCGAGAATTTAAGATTGGTGTTATATCTGACATTAAAAAAGCCTTTCTGCAGATAAGTATACACGAGAAGGATCGTGATTTTTTAAAATTCCTATGGATTGATGGAAACAGTCAAGAAATTGTTTTCCGGCACAGACGTGTAGTATTTGGAGTCAACTGCAGTCCATACCTACTTGGAGCGACGATCGAGCATCATTTGTCGAAATATTGGGAAAAATGTTTGAGTTCAGGTTCTGTATACACACGTGAGACGATTGAAAAATTGTCCAGGAGCTCTTATGTGGATAATTGTGTTACGAGCGTACCTGACCAGGAAACTTTGAACACGTTTATTCAAGAATCAATTCTGGTGATGGCCGAAGGTCAGTTCGAGTTAAGAGGGTGGGAGTTTTCAAAAATTCTATTGCAGATGATTATAATGTGTCTGTTCTTGGACTTACATGGTTTCCGAAGCAAGATGTGTTAACAATCAGTCAGAATCTTCTTGAAACGGATACGAAGGATCTCATTATAACAAAAAGACGATTGTTGTCGCTGGCGCAAAGGGTGTTTGACCCGATTGGTTTCACTGCTCCAGCTGCATTAGTGCCAAAGTAATTGTTACAACGTTTATGGGAAAGACAAACGTCTTGGGACGCACCTGTCGACGATGAGATCGCAATTTCCTTCAAAAAGTGGATTACTGACTTGCCATATCTCTTTGAGATTAAAATTCCTCGCTGGATCTCTACTGGAAGTTCAAATATTCAAGACCTAAGTGTTCACACCTTCTGTGACGCTTGTCAAGATGCGTATGCTGCCGTGGTGTTTTGTAGAGTGGTAAAAAATGATATAGTATCGATTCATTTGTTGGCTGCCAAGTCCAGGGTTGCACCCTTGAGGAAATTGACAGTTCCAAGGCTTGAATTAATGGGGGCAACAATTGGAGCTAGGCTTTACATTCAAGTGAAAGAAACACTTGAGGGCAATTTTGATAGTTTTTTCTGGAGCGATTCATCAACAGTGATATCGTGGATACAACGCAACGAGGAGTGGGGAACTTTTGTGTGGAATAGGGTGACCGAAATTCGTCGTTTGACACCAGCAGCACAGTGGCGTCATATACCAGGAACATGTAATCCTGCAGACCTCCCATCACGCGGATGTATGCCAAAACAATTTTTGGAGTCAAAATGGTGGGAGGGGCCGAGTTGGTTGTATCAAAGTAGACAGAATTGGCCGGCTGAAAGTTCTACCGTTGATGAAGAATTAGTAGCCAAGGAACGTAAAAAGAAATCAGTAGCTGTACTTGTCAATGTCAATAATACAGATTTTTGGCATCTGTCCTATTTTAGTAAATTCACCAAAACTGTTAGAATGGTGGCTTGGATTTTCAGGTACATTTTTAACGTAAAAGATCCTGACAAAAAACGTGTAGGTGATCTAATAGTAGAAGAGCTAAATGAAGCAGAAACGTTTATTTTTAAATTGATTCAGAAGGAAAGTTTTTCTGGTCCTGAAGATAAAAGAATCAGCTGCCTCAATCCTTGCTATGACTTGTCTGGGCTAATACGTTTGAAATCAAGAGTCTCCAACCGAGATGACACTGATGGGTATCGATTTCCGATTGTTTTGCCTGCAAAGCACCCTACCATTGGAAGTTTAATCATGGATGCGCATAGGAGATTATGCCATGTAGGAACTCAAGGTCTACTATCTCAGTTGCGTGAAAACTATTGGATATTAGGAGGCCGACGCACTGTCAGGGCAGTTTTATTGAAATGCGTGATTTGTAAAAAACTTAATTCGAAGCCGTTCGCGGTAGAATCACCCCCATTGCCTGTGGATAGAGTACGCGACGCTGTGGCATTCGAAATAACTGGAGTGGACTTTGCTGGACCATTATATCTTAAATGTGGCAATAAGGCTTGGATCTGTTTGTTTACGTGTGCGGTATATCGGGCAGTGCATATGGAATTGACTTTGTCTCTATCTACTTCTAAATTTTTGCAAGTGTTACGTCGATTTGTGGCGAGACGCGGCAGACCGAAAATACTTTACAGTGACAATGGTACGAATTTTAGAGGTGCTGACAATGCATTCGCGAATTTAGACTGGCAGCAGATTACACGGGAAACATATACACAACGCATTATTTGGCGTTTTAACCCCCCAGTGCGGCGTGGTGGGGAGGATTTTATGAACGATTGATTGGTGTGGTGAAGCAATTATTGCGTCGAAATCTCGGACGTGCAAGCTTGTCTTATGAGGAACTTTTGACGTTGATATGTGACTGTGAAGCAATAGTAAATTCGAGACCACTAACTTACCTTGCTAACGACCCAAACGATTTGATGGCGCTCACACCGGCTATGTTTTTACGGGATCTGGCTGACGCTGGTATGCCAGACTGTGATGAAATTGACAAAAGTTCACTATCACGTAGTGTGCGGAATCAACAAAAGTTAAGAAATGACCTGCGTTAACGATTTCGATTAGAATACCTTGGACAATTAAAACTTTTGTTCGAAAGAAAACCTAGCGACTTTGTGAAATTGGGAGACGTTGTCCTAGTGGAAAATGACTCCGTTAAGCGCATAGAGTGGCCGATTGGACGAGTTGTGGAACTTATACCGGGTAAAGATGAACATATTCGACTTGTTCGAGTTAAGACTGTACGAGGTGAATTGTTGAGACCAGTGCAACGATTGTTTCCTCTCGAATGCAAAGCCGACACCCCAGGAGAGAAAGAAATTGGTACCGAAGAAAGTTCTCCCATAGTTTCTAGCCCGGCAAATACGCAAGTTGGGACGTAACCAGAGGTACAGCCGGAAGAGTCTAAAAGTGCGGGAGTGTTTAAAAGCAGAGCACCCGTCCAAAATGTGAAAATTACGAGATGTGGTCGAGTATCTAAAATGCCACAAAGATATGTGTAGATTATGTGAAAGCTTTCTGTATTATATAAACTTTCATGTAAATTTGCTATTTTAGGTTAATGTTTTTTTTCTGTGTGTTTGTGAGAAAACGTTTCATGAGATAGAATCGTTCCTCAGGTGGGAGGATGTTGGAAACAAGTTATTAATTATAGTAATGTTTTTAAAATATTGTATATTTACAGATTTTGGTTTAGTAGCGGCAACGTCACAAAATGTACGAATTGACAGATGCATTATTTTTTTTAATCAGTTGTCAGTTAATTAGTTTTGACATATATCATTGTTTTCTGTTATTTTTTGTAAAGTTGTATAATGGTCGAATGTTGCCTAGAGAATAAAGGTGTTTGGTTTCGAAACACAGATTTAATTATTTCAGAAAAAATAGAACCGTCTAGGCCGGGTATAGCAGGTAGCTTACCAACGGCGAGACAACAACCATTATCTGACATCAAAACTTTGACCTTTCTTCCAAACTGATTTTCAACTAGATTTAAAAATATTTCTAGTTTTTCAATTGCCTCCGACTTCTTTTTTCAGAAAATAAATTGTCCGAAATCGACTGAAATCATCTTTGAATAATAAAAAATATTTTGCACCACCAAGAGACAAAACATTCATTTCTCCTAGATCAACATGAACTTTATCAAGAACAGCTTCAGCAATTTTATCATTCCTTGGATGTGATATTCTGTGTTGCTTTCCATAAACACATCCTTGACAAACATCTTCCCAATCATCAATATATTTTATATTATTTTTTCTTTAGAATATCTTTAACATAACGAATATGCTGATGCGCTAATCTTTCATGCCAAAGTTTCAAACCAACTACTGACAAACTATACTCTTTCTTTTTTACGAAAAATCATTTTAAATAATCCTCCAATTCTTTCAGCCATTAAAACAATTTTGTTCCCTTCCATTATTAGTGAATTTTCTGCCGTAGCTTGTTGTGTATATCCTTTGTCAAGAACAGTTGTGACGGAAAATAAATTAAATGTGAGATCAGGTACATACAATACATCACGTAATACAATAGGATACCATTTTTCATTATCATATGCATTTAATTCTACGTCACCAAATGCAATTCCTTCTAATTTTGTTGAATCTCCTATTTCTACGAAAATTGGAACATCTAATGAGCGCATATTAGTCAACCACTTCAAATTTCCAGTCAGATGATGAGTAGCACCACTGTCTTGGATCCATATGTCACGATTGTTTGATGATTCTTCAAAATACATTGATGACAAAGCAACTGATATAAAAGATTTAATTTTTTCTTTTTCATTGGTATTACTTTGTTTCTTATCTGGGCATTCATTTGCAAAATGTCCTTTTTTTATGACATATATTACAACCATATGTCTTTTTACAATATTCAAGATACTCAGCACAAGATTTGTTTGTACATTCACGTTTCATGTGTCCACTTCCTCCACATTTAAAACATTTTATTTTACCAGATTTAGACTGACTATTACTTGCATTTTCAACTTTTTTTTGTGACTTAACGATGTTTGTTTTCTTTCTTGAATTTATTAAATTTGCCAATGAAAGAATTTTCAACAATATTTGACTCACGACTCTGAAGCCTAATTTCTTCCTGTTGAAGACGATCACATAGATTCTGTAGAGATTTGTCTGCTTCGGCTACTGACTCCCAGGCTGCATGAAAATGATCAAATTTGGATGGCAGAGAATTTAATATTCTTGACATTATCCAACTGTCTTTGACTTCTTCTCCGTTTGAACGTAAATCTTGAGCTAATCCATCAATTAGCAAACAATTTTCGGCAACAGACTTCAATTCATCATATTTATAACTAAAAAAATGTTGTTGTAACATTGCTGTCGATTTCTGACTTTTCTTTCCATATAACCCTTCTAATCTATTTATCATTTCATTTGATGACTTACAAGTTGAAATTTTCAGAGCAATCCTGTCATCAACATTTAATCCAATAATTGTTTGAGCTTCAATATCCTTCTTGACCCATGTTCCATAATTATCACTAGTTTCCTCCGGTTTTACAATAGCACCAGAAACATATTCTGACAAATCTTTCATTTTTAATAATAAATCCACTTTGAATTTCCATGAAACGTAGTTTGTCTTTCCATTGCTGTCAGCGTATTCAATCAATCTGTCCAAGTTCAATTTCGTATCTATTTTATAAGTACAATTGGTGTCAATAATTTCAAAGTTAACTTTTCTTGAATTTTCTGACAATTAATAAAATTTATTTTATTAATTATTTTTAATTACTTTCTGGGCCCATAACCTGTTGCAGAGTTTTAAAGTAATTATTTATTTAAAAATAGTTTATTAACTTTTACAGACAAATAACAAACACCAATTTTACATCTGACTTATTTTACTTAATTAACAAAATTCAAATTTAACTTTATTATTTATTTTTATCTACTTTCATTTTTTTTTTCAAATAAAAATGAACAAACTAACAACAAAATATATGAGTGATAATATTAGTAATTTTAAAATTGCTTACTAGATGTCACTAATTCCAACAGTTACTAATTTTGAAACGCTTCGGTTACAGTTTCTCGGTTCCTGTTGACAACTTTAACATTTGTTTGTAAACAAATATTTAAAATAACGTTGGAGTTTGAATGTTTTCATGTGGTTTCTGATTTTTATCAGCATTTTGTTGCCTTTTCACATATATATTTGTAGTAATGCGACATGGAATGCGACATGGAAAATGCCAATAAAGCGGCCAGTATGCTAATATTGCAAAATCTGAGAAAAAAACGTACTAGCAGAGGCAGCAGTTCTAATGAGTCTTCCTCTGAGGAGGAAATTTTAGAGAAAATTGCCAACAAGATTGAACACAAAAAACATGATAAGATTACAAATTTTGTTGAAAATATTGTTTTAAAGTATACACTTTCTGATTTTCAAAAACATTTCCGGCTGTTGTAGATCTTATCTATTTTCTAGTTTATGTATGCAAATTACTCGGTTTTTTGAGAGATTGTGATAAAAACATAGTAGTCCAAAAAAAAGATAGAAATTAAGATTGGAATGTCAGATTGTTTTTGAAATGTAAATGAACATAATTTATTAAAGATTATTACAATTTTGAGAATATTTATTTTTGAATCCTGATTTGGCCTATGAAGATTTGAGATACAATATTTTGGCGACCGTGACAGGACAGTTTTTTTAGTGAAACATCAAAAAGTACAGTATTATTGGGCAGATCAGGTGAACCAATTTTTGAACTTTTGCGTAGTTGTTTTGTAAACTTTTACACCGTTTGATCGTATATACGAGGGCGAGTGTGGTTTTTGAACCGAGTTTAAACAATTTCTTATTAAGTATGGAACAAAAGAAAAAGCTTCGTAAAGTTCTCCGAGCCCGCTTTACAAGGGCTGCAAATGAACTAGAACCACTGTTTAGTAGGGAAGTTGATGTTTATCAACAAATTCGTGTATGTTGGGAGATTTTGCAGTCTAAATATGAAGAGGTACGGGTTGTTGACAAGGGAATTTTTGATATTTTAATAGAACAAGATGCAAGTGAAGAAGATCTTCAAGTTGAGGTTGACTCTTGTGATGTTTATTGTAGAAAATATACTCAGTTGAAGATTCAGTATGACGATTATTGTGTACAAAGTGTTGAGAGAAGCAACAAGGTAAAGTTAGCTGAAGCTGGAAGTGAAAACAGGTCCATATCTAGCATAAACGTAGCAAGTGGAACCGGCAGGCGTAAGTTCAAGTTACCTAACATAGAATTTAAGAAGTTTGGCGGGGATATCAGAGATTGGTTACCGTTTTGGGGGCAATTCCGAAAGGTGCATGAAGATTCTAGTATCGATTTGTCTGATAAAATTGGATATTTATTTCAAGCGACTATACCGGGTAGCAGAGCGAGACGTTTAGTTGAAAGTTTTCCTGCGGTTCATGATAACTATGTCAAGATTATAGAAGCATTAAATAGTAGATTTGGGCGAGAGGATCTTCAAATAGAAGTTTATATCAGGGAATTGTTAAAACTAATATTAAATAATGCAGCTGCTAGGAATAAATGGGATATATCTTTGCTTTACGATAATATTGAAACACAGTTACGAGCATTAGAGACATTAGGTGTAACCTCAGACAACTGTGCAGCCATGCTGTTTCCTTTGATAGAATCCTGTTTACCTGAAGATTTACTGAGAGTTTGGCAGAGATCCTTAGAATTCTCAACTAGCAGAAAAGGTCAATCAATATCAGGCTTACAAGAGACGGAGGAGGTACCACTCAAAAATCGTTTAGAAAGTTTGATGCAGTTTTTGAAAAATGAAGTAGAGAACGAGCAACGCATCACTTTAGCCTCTGAGGGATTTGGTTTAGGAGCATCCATGTCTCAAACAGCAGATAAAGACAAGAGGGTTAGAGCAAAGGTGGCATCACCGAATATTCCTACTGCAACAGGGTTAATTAATTACGAAGCTGCCAAATGCGTCTTTTGTGATGGGGCTCATGACAGCAATGGTTGCTTTAAGGCGCAGAAGTTTTCATTACAGCAGAAGATGACTATTTTGACTGAGAAAAAGGCGTGTTTCCGCTGTCTAAAGGTAGGACATCAGTCTAGAAGGTGCCGGATGCGACTGCATTGTGTTATATGTGGAAGGCTTCATGTAGTTTTGATATGTCCGGAATTACCAGCACATAAAAAGGATCAAGAGAAAGAACCTGGAGAACAATTGGGAAAGGCAAACCAGGCGCTTGCGAATCAAACGAGTAATCATGTAGTTTTACAGACCTTGCTTGTTAAGATTGAAGGGAAGAGTAGGACGATGGAAGTAAGGGCACTCATTGATAGCGGATCGCAGCGGTCCTATGTATTGAAATCTACAGTACAACGGTTAGGATGTGTACCTGAAAAAGAGGAAATGATCGTTCATTGTTTATTTGGGGGCTCCAGCACGACTCAGCAGAGACATAACTGTTTTAATCTTAAAATACGTAAGGATGATTATGTATGCTTCTTAGAAGCTTTAGATCAAACTACCATTTGTAATGAAATTCCTCCAATTTTTCGAGGACCATGGGAGGAGGAACTTAGCAGGTTAAATGTACCCATTGAGGATATCTATCAATCGGGCCCTATTGAGCTCTTAATTGGTGCTGACGTTGCCGGTAAGCTATATACTGGACGTAGACATGTTTTGCAGTGTGGTCTAGTGGCAATTGAGACACTTTTAGGATGGACTCTGATGGGAAAGATTCCCTTTGACACGCCAAACGTTAACACAGCAATGACAGTTTTTTCTTTGTTTGTGAAAGATGCATCGATAGCTGATTTATGGGAGCTGGATGTACTGGGCATTAGAGAACCGACGATGGAAAAAACACGCCAAGAAATGGCCTTGGCAGCTAAAGAATTTTTTATGCAAAACATAGTGATGAACTGCGAAGGTAGATACGAAGTGAAGTTACCTTGGATAGAAGGACACCCACCTTTACTGGAGAATTATGTTGTAGCAAGTAGCAGGTTGGATGTAGTACTGAAAAGATTGAAAAATGAACGATTGTTGGAAGATTATGATAACATATTTCAGGAATGGGCCCAGGAAGGCATTATAGAAGAAGTAGAGCTTTTGAATTCAGATGGAAGGGCGCACTATTTACCTCATCGACCAGTTATAAAGGAAAGTAGTGCAACCACCAAGATAAGGCCTGTGTTCGATGCGTCTGCCAGAGTAAAGAACCAGCCGTCTTTAAACCAGTGTTTGGAAAAAGGGTTAAATCTTATAGAATTAATACCATCTATCTTGTTGAGATTTAGAAAGCGAAAAATAGGGGTGGTTTCAGATATACGAAAGGCATTTTTACAAATAGGAGTACATGTGTCAGACAGAGATTTTCTTCGTTTTCTATGGATTAACTCAAATGGAAATGAAAAGATTTTTTAGACATAGGAGAGTGGTTTTTGGAGTGAGCAGTGGTCCGTTTCTTCTCGGAGCGACAATCGAGTATCATCTTTCGGAAAGCTTAAAGAAAGGCTCAGCCCCTAATGCCTTATATACGGAAGAAACCATTCATAAGTTAGCCAGCAGTTTTTATATGGATGATTGTGTGACAAGTGTTGATAATGAAGACGAATTGAAACGTTTCATACGAGAATCCAGTATCCTCATGGCCGAAGCTAAGTTTGATCTTCGAGGGTGGGAGTTTACGCAAGACACTGAAGCTGATTTACCCAACTTATCGGTACTTGGTTTGAATTGGAATCCGAGGAAAGATACATTGTCTATTAGTGAACGTTATTTAAAAGATATCACGGATCTACCGAATGAAACTATAACCAAGAGACTTATTCTTTCAGTGGCTCAACGAATTTTTGATCCCATTGGTTTCACATATCCCGCTATGTTAAAGCCTAAGTTGCTACTCCAGAAGATATGGAAGAAAGAGTTAAACTGGGATACCCCAGTAGGTGATGACATTAGGAAAGAATTTTGTGAGTGGGTCAAAGAGCTTTCTGAGTTGAGACTGATTGAGTTGCCTAGATGGATTAATGGGAGATCAGAGGAAACGCATAGTTTGCATATTTTTTTGTGATGCCAGTCAAGATGCTTACTCTGCTGTAGTTTTTTTAAGATCTGTGAGCCAAGGAAAAGTAAGGGTTCATTTGTTAGCCGTTAAGGCAAGAGTGGCGCCACTGAAGAAACTGACCATTCCACGGCTGGAATTGTTAGCGACTACCATAGGAGCCAGGTTATATTCATCTGTGAGAGGCAATTTCGAACAGGAAATAAACTGTTTCTTCCGGAGCGACTCATCTACCGTTCTGTCTTGGATTCGGCGGACTGAAGAATGGGGTACGTTTGTGGGGAATAGAGTACGAGAGATACGCAGACTAACGGCAATCGAATTGTGGCGTCATGTACCTGGATCGTGTAACCCTGCTGATCTACCGTCATGTGGATGTTCACCTCGACGCTTATTCGAGTCAAGATGGTGGGAGGGACCTGAATGTTTATATAATGATGAAATTCTATGGCCGCAAAAGAATTTAGAGTATGATGAGGAAGAAATCTCGCAGGAAAGAAAGAAAAGGTTGATCACCATCATATTTAATTGGAGTGAAAATGGATGGCGATTAAACTATTTTTCCAAATATTTTAAAACTATAAGATCTGTAGCATGGATTTTCCGTTTTGTACATAATGCTAGGAATCCAATGCAAAGACTACGAGGAAGATAAAGAAAAGGATGACAGTGTGGGAGTTTTTGAAAGCAGAGTACCCGTAAAAGTGAAGATAACGCGTAGTGGACGTATTTCTAAGTCTCCTAAACTGTTTTATTAATTAGAAATATTATTTTGTAAATAATTTGTACCTACCTATTAGTTTTTATCTACTTTGAGTTTTGTGAGTTACATTGTGTCAGAAATGAAAAAGTAACTCAGGTGGGAGAATGTTGTAGATCTTATCTATTCTCTAGTTTATGTATGCAAATTACTCGGTTTTTTGAGAGATTGTGATAAAAACATAGTAGTCCAAAAAAAAGATAGAAATTAATATTGGAATGTCAGATAGTTTTTGAAATGTAAATGAACAGAATTTATTAAAGATTATTACAATTTTGAGAATATTTATTTTTGAATCCTGATTTGGCCTATGAAGATTTGATATACAATACCGGCTAAGCAGGACAAAATTTGAGGTAAGCATTTTCTAGCTTGATATTTAATATTCTGTAAGAAGTATAATTTATAGTAAAGAAAGTGTCAGCAAGTATTGTCTTGTAGGAACTTCTGATTGTACTGAAACCAGATAATTTTGAATGTGGTCGTCGACCACCATATCCATTATTGGACAGTCTTCTGTTAACAATATGGTCATTAGCCACCCAAGAGAGTTTTAGGGAAATTGGTTCCAGGTTTAATGTGAGTGAGGGACATGCCTATCGAATTTTATTGAAGTGTTGCACACAAATTACACATCTGAAAGACGATTATATTGTATGGCCTAGAGGCCAACAAACAGAAAGGCACCTTCAGGAATTCAATACATTAAGGGGAGAACATAGCTTTCCCAGTATGTCTTAATATTGCTTTGTCTTAAAATCAAAATAACTATAAATTTTCTTTTAGATGTATTTGGATGCTTGGATGGAACACACATTCCCATTCCTGGTCCAACTGGAGATAACTCTTATTACAATAGAAAAGGATTTCATTCTTTGCAACTGCAGGGGATATGTGATGCTAGAGGAAAGTTTATAAATGTTTGTTGTGGATGGCCAGGATCTGTTCATGATGCTCGTGTGTGGCGATCTTGCCAAATTTATAAAATATTGGAGGAAAACGCATTGGGTTTACTACCGGCTGGTAACTATATATTAGGAGATAGTGCCTACCCACTAGCAAAATATCTTATTACTCCATTTAAGGATAATGGAAATTTAACTAGGAAACATAGAAAGTTTAATTCTAAGTTAAGTAGTAGTAGGGTAATAATTGAACAGGCTTTTGGTAGATTAAAGGGAATGTTTCGAAGACTTAAATATTTAAATATATTAAAATTATCAAATGCAAAATATATACTGATAACAGCTTGTATATTGCATAATCTATGTATCGATGAATCTTACCATGAAAATGACTGTGAATTAAGTGGAATAAGAGATCAAGAAATTAACCCTGAACTGGACCCTAAAGAAATTGCAATTGAAAACAAGGAAGCTGCTGAATTTAGAAATGAAATTATGAACAATATTTGTTAAAGATTTTTAAATTAGATTTAACCTTATATATATACAGTGTATCCTATTATGTAACATGATAAGTTTTTTGTGCAATTTAAATTAAATTGGCCCCAAAAGATAGAGATCAGCAAAGTCCTTTTATTAAGGCCACAAAATCACTTTCAATCTAGAAATGCAAGGCCATGATACAATGCCAAATCCTGGGCGTTTTGTATTTAAAAAATTTTATCGACAGAACTTGTTAAAAACCATTCAAAAGTACCTACTATGATTTATCTTTCTAGTACAATTTTAGCATCGTACATGACCTTGCATATAAAGATGAAAAGTGATTTTGTGGTCTTTAATAGACCTGAGTGACCTCTATCTTTTGAGAACAGCTTGATTCAAATCGCACAATAAACAAAAAAATATTACACATGCTCTTAAGCGAGTATACATTAAAAACAATTTCGTGTTTGACGAACCTAAATACACATACAGGGAAATCCTATACACTTTATGTAGTTTATTTCAGTTCAAAATGTGACATAAAGAAGGCGGCATTCTTTATAAAGCAAAGGGACTGCAAATGCAGCATCTTTCCAGTTACATTTTGAACTGAAATAATTACATATGTACATATAGAATTTCTCCATACGCCATATATTTTATTTTAAATTTATATAATAAAAATAGCATTGCATCTTAGAGTTTTATTTATAATACAGAACAAATAGGAATAACAACATATATTATTGAGATCATGTAGGTATTATCATGAGATAATATAATATCTTTTTAACACTTCAGTAAAGTTATCTAATAAAAAAATACACACATCTATAACAACTATAAATACAGATTTAATAAAATATTGCTCTGTTAATAAGCAGATATTGTTTTATCACACAAAATAACATGTTGATCCTTAAACATAAAATGAAGAAAAAACTCATGGCTGGTTGCATCAAACGGAGTTCATTCAAGGTTTAACTGAATTTTGTTTCAAATCTCAGGTTACGAGTGTTAACAATGGTAACCCAATAAAAAAAGTTTATATAAACTAATTGCATTTTTAATAATGTATGTAAAGATGGCAGTAGTAATAACTAAAATGAAAACAAATATAAATAAACACCAAAATAATTTTCATTCGGATGGAAAAATATTATGTATTAGCATTGTCAGTACGGTTGAACATGCCCTGAATATTAAATCAATGATTTATGTGACCTTACAATTATTTAGACATGCATAATCAAATTAGAAGAAATTTTAGAACCTGTCCATATATAACACCGAAAAGAGTTAATAATTTCTATCATATAGTATAATAAAGTATATTATTATGATTGGAAAAAAATCAGTACCTACTTATAATCAGTCTTTTTAGCCAGACCCTCAGCTAATTTTAATACAGCATTAGTTTCTTCCCTCCTCAATTGCTTCTCCTCCTCCCATTTTTGTTGTACGAATAATTCTTTTCTTCTTTCTTTTTCTTCCATCTCTTTTATTTTTTATGTACAGATATTCATTGAATTTAAGGGTTTTTTTCTTACTTGACGTCTCCTTATTTGTGTTTGAGGAACCTACCTCACTGACCAAATCAACTAGAGTACCCACTTCTAAGGCATTTTCGTTAGTTTCTGTATCTTCTTGAGTGCTACTGTTATTATTGTCCTCATCCGCAATTTCCATTGTATCAAATATAGTATTTTGAGGGGGCTGTACTGATGCTTTGCACCCCAAAATTTCGTCAAAGTCTGTAAAATACTCCCAATTTATTGCACTTTCTCCACTTGAATTTTGTTTTTTCTTATTTGCTTTGTAAGTTTTTAATAAATTTCTGTACTTACTATCACAGTTTTCGGAGGTTAGAGAGTAAGGTCCTCTTAGTGTACCATTCATTTCTTTTGCAACGCCACTCCATAATTTATTCTTCTTGCACTTGGGTCTATTAAAGTCTTTCTCCCTGCCTAACCGCTTTGCTAATTAATAATTTTGTTAGCTTGTCGGTCCACTTTACTTTGTTCGAATTGTTGGAAGCATTTGTATCAATGTTCAATTCTTCATCAGACAGATAATATGGTTCACTCACTTCTGACTTATCGGGATTTCGCTCAATATTGGCAATGATAACATTTTCGATTGATGTCATTATTTTCCAAATACCCTATTTCTTTTGCTGAAAATAATACATAAACTATAAATTAATCTATATTAGAATCTCGATATTAAAAGTGTTAACAGGTACAAATTTCTAGTTCAATGAATAACTGATATAACTGGTAAAAGAAAATAATAAGCAAACAACAATAAATTATACATTAGTATGAGAAAACGTTACTTGTGTAAATAAACGGTTGTTACAAATTTTAATTCATTCAATTTAAGTTAATCATAAAAAAAGTATATTGAACTTATTTTTTAAATAAAATATTTTACTTACTAAATATATTTTGTAAGACTATATTATTTCCATTTAACATGACTCCTTTTTCGTTGAATACGGGTTTCCAGGACTCCATTTTAATAATAAAAAACAGTAATAACACGTACAACTTTCATCCACAACAGCCTAAACAACACAAAATTAAAGTGAGGTTATTAAAACCACCGACAATCAACCGAATTCCAACTCAAAAACCTGGTGGATGCGGTGCCTAACCGGTTAAAACAGCTGATTACACCGGTAAATTTAGAAACAGTCTATTTTTGGTGACAGGTCGATTCTGAAACAGGTCGGTGTAACACCGGGCAAGACCGGTGTACTCACCGGTGAATATTGAAAAATGCCCTTTATTTCGACGACTTTTCCTGTGACCGGCTTCGACCGTGTCCCGAACAGGAATCTCCCTACTCTCAATTTTTTGTTCATCATTTTTTTCCTCCCTAAATCCCTACCCCATTTCTCATTTCGAAAGAACCAATCGCGGAACAGCGCGCTCGCGATTCCCTGTTAGGGTGGCGTTCCTAGTTCCGTTTTCAAATTTTATTACTAGCTGCCCGAAGTTGCCATATCCCACGAGGCCGTCATTCTCATTCTTTGTTCCGACTCTCAGCCAAATGGTATGTGGCAACCATGTTTTTCGCCGTTTATCTCTGTGGTTCACATTGACTCAGCGCTTTTGTTATCTCGGATTTCACAGAAATCTTGCTGCGAATTTATTCCTGAACTTATCAGCGTCGCCAAACGTCTTAACCAATATAAACATCCTTTACTTTCGTTGTAAATTATCTCTTTCAAGTCCGCCGCCCGGCCTGTCTAACAAAACCTTAGCAGTTATTAAAATTAATTTTCCATTAAAAAATCTTTTTTTTTTTTTGACTTTTAAAATAAAAAAACTTCCTACTCGTTCAGTTTTATCCTGATATTCCCAAATTTTTATTTCCCTTGTATCTACCCAAAATAAAAACGGTAATTAATAATTTTCTTAAATGCTAGGCCTACACTATACAGGGTGGACTCAACAAATACTTCCTTTCATAGTCCAATTCAAACTATTAGTAACCACCGACTAACACCCATCCTTCATTGAGAAAACAATTACATAACAACCCCGGGTTGTTACATATGCACTTACAAGAGAATTACAGTATATTGGCAAATGCTATTAACCAATTGCAAGATAGAGTAAAACAATCGATGGCGAGCGGTCGCGCAGATATCGTTACGCGCTACTCAAAGATAATTGATTCGACAAACTGAAGTAGAATACCAGTGGTGTAAAGTTATAATAAATTAATGTGAATGCAAAGAAAATACTTCAACATAAAGAAGTAGTAATTATTATCCAATCACTACAATGCTTTCATAGGTTAACTATACTATACTATATAGTTAATTATACTATAAAAAATAACGATAATATAACATATAACCACAAAGACATAGAGTTAGATAGGATAGATAGATAGATAGATAGATAGAGATAGATAGATAGATAGATAGATTTATTTAACCACTTTACATATAGGGATGCATTTGTGGCAGGTCAAAATTAAAAAAATGTACAGGTTATAAAATATTTTAAACAAATAAAAAATATATTTACACGTATATAATAAAAAATGAAATTAAAAAACAAAGTAATTGCTTTGTAGACTACAAGGAAGTATAAATAATAAAATATATATACATATACAGGGTGTTTACAAACTTGGGAATTATTTTTTGAGGATAAAGTGGCATCTTGATATAAATAAAT